>CAODLS010607165.1:0-15946 GCA_948243855.1 Flueggea neowawraea
TGATTTATAGCCTACAACCACGTTGTCTCACTCACCCTAATAACAGAACTCCGTCAGACCATGTGGTTGAAAATATACCCTTTTAGCAAAAAAAATCCAAGGTAGCGTGTCAAGTCAAAAGCCAATCCATTCTGAGTATTACATCAAACTCCCTCATATCCAATATGGTAATATCAAAAGTCAACTCGTTCCCTCAAAGGCAATCACACAATCCTGGACTTCGGATTCCACTACAATCTTGCTTCCCAGAGGTAACGAAATCTCTAACAATTTAACTAGTGGTTGCACCACTAACCCAACATGCTCAACAACATATGGTGTGATGAATGAATGAGATGCACCATAATCAAATAAAACATAAGCAGAAGAACCAGAAATGGATAGCGTACCAGTGACTATAACATTGGAAGTCTGAGCCTCATGTCGAGTCAAATGATACACTCTAGCCTGCTCTCCTGCAACGGAATTGCTCTGGCCAACCTGATATCGGCATGCACCCTATCCAAACTGGCTACGGCTCCCCGAACATCCCGCACCTTTACCAGATCCTCTGTCAGTTCCAATGCTAGCAATGACTACACTTCCAACCATTGACTGCACTGTCTGTGATCATATACCATGCTTCACTGGACAATCATTTACCTTCTATCCTGGCTGCCTACAATGGAAACAATGGCATGCTGCCTTTGCGCAAACTCCAGAGTGTCTTTTCCCACACGTCTCGCAAGACGACTGTGAGCCTCCAGAACTATGTCCCCTGGTACGCCCAACTGGTTATGCCACACTCGAAGTCTAAGAACTCTGACTCTACCTCTAACCTCCAGAGGAATGTCTACATCTTTGGTCAGGCTGACTGCTTTGACCTCGGTCCTAGTGGCCTCAGATGAACTCTCTGTCTTAGCCCTCTTGGGCTTCCTCGAACGCCTATTGTCCTAATACTCCATACTCCTCGCAGCCTCTGCAATCTGTAAAACAGTAGTCAAGTTTTGAGTCACTACCACTCTACTAATCTTGGTCAGTAACTCGTTGAAAATTTTTCTCGCCAATGCCTATTCACTCCAGGCCTCTGGCGGCGCTTACCGACTCAACTCTTTGAATCGGTCCTCATAATCAGTGACAGTCATATCGGGTTTCTGCTCAAACTCGGTAAACTGGTATGTTTTCTTATCCCTCATACTTCGGGGAAGGACGAACAAAGTGACCTCATTTTTGAACTCATCCCACGTAGAAGGTATATGGGTCTCATGTCCTGCCAGCATCTGGCCGCTCGGCCATCCAGACGAAATGTGGCAAGATGGATCCTCGTAGCATCATCGGTGAGCTCCATCACATCAAAGAACCTCTCAATGTTGAAGGTGAATATCTCGGGATCCTCTGCAAATCTTGACATACTTAGCTTCAAGAATCTGATAAGGCAGGATTCAGCATCTATCTGTGATGCATGTAAAGCTACAATTGGGTTGGCAGAACAACTGCCTCAAGCTGGGTAGAGGAACTGGTGGTGTCACTGCTGGCGGTACTGCCTAACCTCAGGTAACCTGACCAGCTAACATAGCCTCTACCCACATGAGAACCTGGGTAAAACACTCAAATGCATCCATCTATCCTGCTAGTGGTGGCTGCTACTGAGGCTAAGGTGTTGGAGCAGCAAACTTTGGCACACTATTCGCATCACACTGATTATGTTGATCGACAGCTGAATGAGAGATGGCCTTGAAAGGCACATGCCTGGGCCTTCCTCAACCCCTAACTCGGCCTCTCCCACGGCACTGATCCATAGATACATGCAAAAAACAGAATGGTATGCAATGTCAAGTGCAAATGATCGCCACAATACCGAGTCAAAGGTTAAAGGGTGTACAGAAGCAAATCAATATTGACCCATCAAAGATACCTATGCTCCACACCGACCCTAGACTTACAAAACCTAGGGCTCTGATACTTCCTTTGTCACGACCTATAGCGAGCCCGTGATCGACGTATGAGGTGAACAGTCTGTGGGAGCCCAACCCATCTCGCACAAGTCTCAAATATTCCGAACATGCTACCCAATCGTTCACAATATTAAAACATTTGATAAAATGTTTAATATTCAAAAATGATATAAAACAGATACGACTTTATAAGAATTCAAATATATATAAGTATGTGGAATAAATGTAAACATATCTCAAAAGCCAAATGGAAAACTCGGTAACCCAACTACATCCAGATGCGGAGCTCTAACAAAAACAAAAGATGAGCCTGGACCAAAGGGTATCTGATCGGGTCTATTGCAAGTGCACAATAGTCAATTGTAGTAATAAAAACCTTAGGAGTATTCTAGGGTATCGAATCCACAAGGAACGTGTCTAATTGTGGTCAATGAAAAAGATAAAAGCAAATAAAGGCATCAATTGGTTGTTTTTGGGGTTTTTGAAATAAAAGCAAGCAATAAATTAAAATGCAAGTTCACAATAATTGGAAAACGTTAGGGCTTTCAAGATAAAACCAAGGATCTAGTTGCCTAATGAATGAAATTGGGTTTTAACAAATGGATGTGAGTGTTCTCTCCACATAATCACCCAATGCCTCTCTCAAGGTCACTTAAGTCATGCATGCACTTCCTAGATCGGTATTTTCGGCCTCAACTAACCAAATTAGGCCCATTAGGATCATAGAGGAATTTATCGAATACCTTGTAGGCATAGGTATATTTCTATCCTAAAACCATACAAGTTATATGCAAGAGACCTAACCCAAGCTTCTTCTTTCGATTCATCACTTGGGCTTGTTCAAAATAACATTGTGGTAGCTAAGCACAACATCATTCAATCAATAGCAAGTCATACAATCATCACCATCAATATATTTAAAAATTAAAGCATCAAAACAATAGATATAACATTAAAAGTACAAAACCCATAACATAAATCATTCATTAAAGCAACTTCAATCCAAGGTTTACATCTCTAATACCCTAACAAGAGTTTAAGCTAACATGTTTGTAAATAAAGCTTAAAATATGAAATGTACAGCCTAAACATAATTTCTAAACAAAGAAAAAGGAAATAAAAAGGAAGGAATAAGCTTCTCCCATTGGATGACAAAAGCCCTCTTTAAACCCTCTTCTTCTTTCCTCTTCAATGCTAGAATCTCCTTGGAAATTGATGAAGAAGTGATTCTCTTCCTTTAATGTTTGAGTGTCCAAGGTTACCAAAAATGGGGTGGAAGAGGCATATTTATAGTCCTTTATGTCCCCCACAATCCCTAACAAAAATGTCCCAAAAATGCCCTTGAGATGTGTCTTTGGTCCTCACAAGTTTGGCTTCTTCCGTCACATGTTTTTCAAGGCTCTGTAGCATGTCACGATCTTGAAAAATGTGTGTCATGGCCGTGACACATTTCTGTTCCCGAAGGGAGCCAATTTCAACCACTATCACGGTCGTGACAGAGGGTGTGATGGTGTGGTGTCACGACCGTGATACTTATATGTCACAGTCGTGACACTTTTTCCTGTCACTTCTCCTTGGTTTTCTACATGCTTTCTCATGTTTCCTCGGGGCCTTTCCACTTTAGGTCAATTTTCCATCATTCCCTACTCATTTTCTTCAATTTCTCTCATCCTACAAACATCATAAACATTATATAAATTTCACCACAAAAAAATGATTTATAGGATGAAAACACATACATTCTTTCTTGATTAATCATGTAAATTAAAGGCACATTATTATCACTAACCAAAAGATGCCTCACTGATATTCGAATGCTGAACAGTTATTGAAGCCAAAATCTGTGAACCTATCCAATAGGAATCACATAAACAGAGAAACAAAGGGGGTCAGGGCCCAGTGAGGAATAACACTTCAGATCGCCTCATACGTACCTCATAAAGACTGTTTTGAAAATAGTTTGAAAATACCACATACAGGTACAAAAGAATAGGAAGCTGAACAAACAAACATATATCGGTAAATATATTAGAGGCAAATCAAAATGCAGTACTATGGCAATACCATATGCATGATGTGCAAATACAGATGTGAACTCTCAAAAGATCCCAGATAATCCATATCGAATGATAATCTATCACTCCAGATCCAAAACCCAAACTCCATGTAAAATTACATTTTAGTCCCCGATTAGTGCAAAATTACGTTCTAGACCCAGGGACTAGGAAAATTACAAAATAGTTCTCAAATTATTTTAAGATAGCTAACTAGCTTTTCCAAGTAGTCAGAATCTCAAAATAAGTCCCTGGACTCTCAAAAATTGCAAATATGCAAAATATCAAAAATGACAAATTTTGGTCCCTCAGAACCATGGCTAACTCGAGTTATCCAAAGTGCTTACTCGAGTTATCATGTTAATGATTTACTCGAGTTATCCAAAGCGTTAACTCAAGTTATCCAGCATCTGGCTTACTCGAGTTAGCTAAGTGCTTACTCGAGTAAGTAACACTCCCATATTTTTTCAGAAATCGACCAACTCGATTCAACCGAAAGAATTTGACACCAAACACCCACATTGGTTCTAAAAAAACCTTCAAATAGGAATCCATGCTCAAACTAATCAAAACAATTCAAAATCATCCTAGATCGACCAAAAATAAAGGTTTCAAACACATTTCAAGAACATTCTTGACTCTAAGGATTTCGAGTTATCACGAGGAGTTTTTAGACTCCTAACACCCCAAATAAACAAACCCAAACAACCAAAAGAACAAGAGCAACCCTAATCCAAACCTATGAACAACTGTTCAAAACCCCAATATGAACATTCTTGCAAGAATGATGAAAATGAAGTAAAGAAGAATTTGGAATGTCAATCTTACGTCAAGGAATGATCTAGAACGAAGGAGAACCAACAGAAATTACTCTTAGATGGAATGAGAGTGATTTGAGTGAGAAATGTGAGTGAAAGGTTGAATGGATCGGACGAGGTATATATATAGACGTCTACTCTAACTCAAGTTAGAGGAAGCCTTACTCGAGTTATAAAGGCTAACTCGAGTTACAACTCTTGACAAATCAAGTTGAGCTACCCAGAAGCACGGCTTACTCGAGTAACCAAATGGTCTACTCGAGTTATATGTGGGTCATCTTAATCGAGTTACACAAAATCTTACTTGAGTAACCCACTAAAACCACTAATCACTCACTCAACACTCAACTACCAAGATCAAAATAGAACTGAACGGAACAATACAGGGAATCCGATCATAATCCGACCAGAATTCGATAGGGTATTACATGTTCCTTTTGGAACCCAAATCTTTTTAATCCTAACTTTTCTAGGTTGTCGTAACTTGCAAGAATAAGCAACATGTCCATCAACACCACAATATGAGCATGCATTGTCTACTAAGGTGCCTTGTCTTACAAAAATAGTTTTAGAAGACATTTTGGGTTAGGTGTAGCCTAAGCCATGTTTGGATATAGATTGTCTTTGAGAACCCAAAATTTTCTCAAGGTTCTCTTTCCCATTTGTAAGCTTGTAGGCAATGTTTGAAAAACTTTCAAGTTCTTTCTTTAAAGACAAGTTTTCTTCAATCAAATCCAATTTCTCTTTACTCAAAACATTCAATTCCACACCAAGATCATTTGAAATTTTTTTTTAAAGTAATATACTTGGCACCTAGTTTCCAAAATTCATCATGTAATTCATTAAATGCATCATGGAGTTTATCAAGAGTAAATTTTTCTATTACCTCATCTTCACCATCACTTGAGAGTTCATCCTCTCTTTGCATCAAGCACAATTTAGTTATTTCTTCCAATTCTTCATCCTCTTCTGAGCTGCTATTATCACTGTCACTCCAAGTAGCTTTCATAGCCTTTCCTTTCTTCTTTGAAAATTTGGAATATTTCTTAGCAAGAGGGCATTCTTGTATCATATGATGAGGTTTGTTACACGTGTAACAAATGATTGATGTGTCTTTCTTGACATCTTTCTTAACAACCTTATTGAAATCCTTTTTGTAGTCTTCCTTTGAGACTTGATATTTTCTTTTCCTCCAAGGCTTGTTCTTCCTCATAAATCTCTTGAATCTTGTGGAGAACATAGCCATTTCTTCATCATCATTGTCCTCTTTTTCTTCATCCTCAATTTTCGCATTAACTTTGGATTTCAAGGCCATTCCTCTTCTTTTATCACTCTTAGATGAATGTTCTTCATCTTTATACAATCTCATCTCATGTGTAAAGAGTGATCCAAGTAGCTCTTCCAAAGGCAAAGTGTTGATATCTTTTGTTTCTAAGATTGCATCTTTCTTTGAAGCCCAAGATTTTGGTAGAACTGTCAAAATTTTTCAAACATGTTCCAATTTTGAATAGGTCTTTCCAAGTGCTTTCAGCCCATTTAAGATGTCCTTAAACCTATCAAACATCTCTTGTATTCCTTATCCTTATTTCATCTTGAATAATTCATATTTATGAACAAGAAGTGATACTTTGTTTTACTTGTGAAGTTCCTTCATAGGTTATCTCCAAAGTCCTCCAAATCTCATAAGCATTGAAGCATTATTGAACCTTATTGAATTGTGTTTTGCTAAGTGCACAAAACAAAAATTGCATTTCCTTGTTGTATCGCACCATTTCCTTGTCATAATTTGTCCATTCAGATTTTGGCTTTGAGATTTCTTTTCCATCCACGATTTTTGTAGGAACATATGAACCCGTCTCTACTGCATCCCATACTTCTTTAGCTTCACACCTTAGAAAAACCACCATTCTTGTCTTCCAATAAACATAGTCACTACCATCAAAGAAAGGAGCTCTATTAGTTGTAAAGCCTTCATACTTAGATGCGTCTTCTGTGGATGCCATTTTGGATCTTACACACAAGGTTGTTAGACTTTAAAATATTGAGCCTTAGTTATGATACCAATTGTAATCTCAATATGGCCATCCAAGAGGGTAAATTGGATACAAGTTGTAATTTTGAAAACTTTTGTAAACTTTTGCACAATATGTCAAGAACCAAAACATAAGTTAAATATAATACATAACCACAAAAGATAAATTAATGACAGTTAATAATTGAAGGGATAGAAGATATAAGTCCTAGATTTATAGTGGTTCGGTCCTCCTTGACCTACATCCACTCCTCTAGCTCACTAGAGATATTTGAATACACTAATTCTTCCTCACTTGCGAGTGGAGGCAAACCGTTACAAACCCTTGTTTTGCAGGCTCACAAGAAACCTTCTACATACTTTTTTTTAGGCCAAAACAAGAAAATCAACGTTAGTTTCTAAGGCTCACTAGTAACCACTCTTGTTTTTCAAAGCTTCAACAAGCAAACCTATACTACCCTCAAGCTTTAACACCAAAGTTTGAATACAAGTGGATTCCCAAAGTAAAATCAATATTCTCACATCAACTTAGTTACTGAAATAAAAATCAAAGCTCAATTTTTATAAGAATGTAGGTAAGCTCAAAGAGAGAGAAAGTCAAGAATTAATTTTGTAAAGCTTGGGCACACTCTTAGAAAGTCTCTCTCACTTCTCTTCTATCTTTGATGACTTTATTTATATTTAGTCTCTGAGAAATAGCCTTTGTATCTCTAAGATAGCCCTTGTAAGAGATGAGCAACATTCTGATTTTAATTGACGTCATGATATTTCATGTCTTCTGGTTCAAAGACACCTTTCATCGACGTGTCTTGATGACCATCAGCGTGTCTAGACAACTTCATCAATGTCCCTTGTTAAATCCTCAACGTGTGTTATCGACTTCAAAGCTCTTTTCTTAATTCTAACACATTCTTGTACGAAGGAATATTCAAATCTTTAAATTCTCGAGCAGCGTATCATATTTTTCATTATCTAATCAACACATCGACTTATGTGTGTTGTTACTTTCCAACATGCATTGTTGAATGCCTTTTAAAATGACACATTTACTCATCAATGGACGTTCTTGAATCATTAGTGTTCCATCAGCTTAAAAGCATTGATGCAGCTTTGATGAATCTAAAGTATATCTTCGACAACGCGCCTTAATACTTATTAGCGTGCTCTAATGACTTTCTCAGAATAATCGAGAACTCAATATGTGCATTCTTGAGTCATTAGCGTCTCCATCTTCCACTTGAATAAGTTCTAGAAGTGCAAGGGCACCATCAACATGTGTTCTTCATCATTAAAGCGCTTAGATGCATCCCCTGGGAAAATTAAGCTAGTATATTCGTGTGTTGATTCCATATCCGTACGTTGATGTCATTTTGTCTTAGAGCCAGTGTGAGCATACAACCAATAATGTCTGTTAATGGTTCATTAACGTGTGTTGCTTAACTTTTTGGTTGTTTGTAAATCATCAAAACTTAGAAGGATTTTTCATGTTGTCCATACAATGGCAAAACAAAGATGCTAGGAGAAAACAACAACACGGTCCAAGCTACTCTTGGCCTCTGAAACGATCTCGAAGCTTTTGACCTCAAGTACCCAAATTTGATTATGATAGATTTATGAGTGAGAATGCACAGAGAGTATTTTTAGAGATTTTTAGTCATGCAAAACTTACTGAGGATATTTGAATATGATTCATTGAGAAAGGTTGGGACAGGTGTTGAACCGAAATTTTTAGAGTTAGGTTTTGCAAACAAAATTCGACTAAGAAGCTTGTTTCTTATTTTCTAGTGAGAGATTTGTATGCCAATATGACTAATGACACATATGATTTTGGTGACACTGTTGTTAAATCCAAGGTTAGGGGGAAGGAAATCCATTTTGATTAATTGACTTTAGCTGAATGGTTTGATTTATGTAGAGAAGGGTACAAATGTACATGAGTGTTTAGATACAAAAAAATGAGAGAAATGAGGAAGATTCTGAGAATGATTTTGATGAATTCAAGGTTTTAAATGAGGCAAATTGCAAGACTTGGATGAGAGAAGAGAAGGCAGTGATTGAGATCACCAACGATCGCTTTGAGCACACTCATTTTGGATTTGAGATGAGAATGGTGCATGAGGCAATTACCCAAAATATAATGCCTAAACACAAGACCCAACACAAGTGTGTGGACATGGATTTGGAGATGATGTATCACATTTTGAAGGGTCATAAGGTTAACTTCGCCTTCATGGTTGTCTATTGGATAATGAAGAAGGCGTCGACATGACAAAACCCGGGTATAGGGTCGATAGTCAACAGAAGGAAGGACTCCCTTATGGTTCGATATTGATGGAGATTTTTGAGAAATGTGGAGTACACTTTTCAGACCTAAAGGGAACTCCCATACCTCAGAACCAAACAGTACATAGTGGTAGCTTGAGAATCAAGCAATTGTATCTAACCAACAACCGAGGTTGGGTATTTTGGCCCTATTTATGAGATGTTGATCAAGTGGCCAATCAACGTGCCCGATTTCCTTCATGTGAGCAACAGGTTTTTAGAAGGGATAAACCTCTGGCAAATGTTGCTGATGAGGATAGAGAACATCCTAGGCCAAACTCTCAGCGTAAAGCGAGATAGGCACCCGAGGTAGGTTTGTCAATTGTTAAGGAGTTGAGAGCCAAGATGACTTCACTAAGAACATAGCTGATGACCGAGTTGGATGGTTTACATACTTATATAGCGGACATGTTTCGTCTTGCTTGCCTAAATGTTGTCTTTTCTTCCATTCCTACTACTCCTTCGACCATCAATATTGATCTTAAAAGACCACCACTGGCGGATATTCCTTCATTTAGTCATGGACTGAGCTAGATATAGGAGTTAGGCATTAATCCTTAGAGCTCTCCTTGCTTCATCTATGATCATCATTGATACCAGGTCTGGCATTTCATCCTCA
The DNA here is from genome assembly GCA_948243855.1 of Flueggea neowawraea. Lineage (NCBI taxonomy): Eukaryota > Viridiplantae > Streptophyta > Magnoliopsida > Malpighiales > Phyllanthaceae > Flueggea > Flueggea neowawraea. The sequence goes on from CAODLS010607165.1 coordinate 9,780, forward strand.
TGCATACATATTGTATTTTGGATTAAGGATTATTTGTATTTTATTATGTACTATCATGTGCACCTTTTGTATTCCTAGCTTTGTACATATTTGATCACATGATGATGATGTTATTTCATATTGTTCTTGTCTTATTGTTTGTGTTTATTAGTTGTGTCCATTTTGTACACATTTTGTATACCTTTTTATACCCCTAAATGATGACAAAAAAGGGGGAGAAAATTTGTATTACTTATTAAACATTTTTGCAAATGGAAACTTGACTAAATCATATTGGACTTAAAAATGGATGCACTAACTTAGGGGGAGTTAGTAAAATCGAATAAGGATATATATTACGTTGTTAATGAGACTAACAAAATGGACAAAGCTAAAACCTTCGATCCAATCTTCAATTTTTTGTGTGCATTTATTCAGGGGGAGTTTAAGTGTTTTGACATCATACAAAAAGGGAAGATTGTTGGACCAAGAGTGGTCAACATTTAGATCCTTCTATGTTTTGATGAAAAAAAAAATCAAAAGTGGTTTGTGTGCTTCACAACGTACATAACACAAACCACAACATATTTTAGGTGTGCACAACGTACGTACGTACATGATGCCAACGTATGTAAGCAAAGACGAAAACCAAGACATAGGCTACTAGATTGTCGTACGACGTACGCTATAACAAGATACGTACATTAAGAAGGATAATGTACGTAAGGGTTTTTACGACATACGTTAGGATTGAAACATAAGCCACTGGATGACACTGGAACTTTGACAACTTACGCACAGTGATGGGTAACGAATGTAATGATGGTTTACGTGTAACACCCTTATACTTTCCATGTGATTTAAATTATAATTATATAATCTCATATAGTCATATACCATTATGAAAATCTAGCAGGATAATACATTTTTCTTCTGCAAACATAACCATATAAATCAGTACAAAGTCATATATACCAGCCAGTTTAAAAATTTTATACACATAAGTCTAACAGACTCAGCTAACTATATGCATGCAAATGTTGAGAATGAGGGAATATAGAATACCAGCCAACTTACATGTGACTTATGCTGCTATCTACAAACTCCAAACCCAAGTCAACCAAAAAGATCTATCAAAAATGGTAACCTGGGAAAAAATATTTGCGCTTTATATGAGTCGTAACTATATGAGCATAAATCATCATAGATCAAACACAAGCAGACACAAGTATATAACAAAACATTGATTAACTATGTCATACAAACATATGCATATGCCATTGTGTTCCATTTTATATGTTGTGACCAAACAAGCCAAGTATCACCCCGGGATTCTTGTATGCCACTGTTTAATTGGTTGGCCAGCACTGTATGAAAATTGAACCGAATGTCTCCTGTGTGATAATGAGCAAAGGTCTCCTGTATAAATATGACCCAAAGGTCTTCTGTATAATAATGACCCGAAGGTCTCCTGTGTAATAATTTGTGAATACTAAACCATGATGGCCGCAACACGTTTATTAAGTCCAGTATGACTGCATCAATATGTGAAACATTTTATAATCAATATCCATGTAAAATCATTCCATTCCATATGTACAATGGACATTCTAAACATATACATATAGACAACCATATTCTCAATATATAGCATATATCACGTAAATTCAACTAGTCACCAATTTGTCCAGGTAATCATATCAAGATCTGTTATCATTTTCTTTCCCCTGTTATGCTATAAGAATTTTCATATTAGTTCCTATTATTGAAAACGTAACAAAATAGTCCATATAGTAGACTTCTTAGTTTATTCTCAACTGGACAGTCTATGATCCACTTAACTTATCAAATGTTAAAGGCTTCTAATTAACTTTGTATAACTTTTATTTGAAAGTATACATTCTAGGATTTCTCTATATATAAAGTATAATTCCTAATTCATTTTTCACAATTTTATAGCGAATTTATAAAGTCAATGGTTGTCTTGCTATGTTTTATGTCAGGGCAGACAGAGCATCATCTAATTTTCTGGCAATTTCTCATTCATTATAGCTTCAAATCAAACTCTGTAAATTATATCAAAAACTAGACAAACATATATTTCTAACTACAAGTACCTTTTTTTCTAATTCAACTTATACAATATTTGACAAATTTTTGAATTCAGGTCTAGAGTTGTAATAGTGAAACCAAACCTTTACTCAGTGTTTTGATCATAGTTTACTCTATTTAAATCCAAATCAAGAAAAATTTTCTAATTTAGAAACTAGGTTTCACATAATCCTATTTCTAGAAAATATAAAAGGCCAATCCAAAATACAAAAATTGCAGTAAATTTTATATTTGAACCTAGAATCAAGCTATATTATGTGACACTATAAACATGACTAGTGTTAGATAAATAAGAATAACTCCCTCAATGCATTGAATTAAGTTATTTACTTTTATAGTAAGTTATAAGGCATGTATATCTACAACTTTCATGTTTTGCATATTTCAAAATTAGGTCTCTAAGGTTTCCAAAATTGGGTTCCAAACAAACTAATCTTAATAAATCTGTAAATATGTCAGTTTATACTCCTTCAACCATAAATACAAAATGAAATAGAATTAGAATAAAACATTTGACAAACACATATAGGAAACATAAATCTATAAGTTTCATTCTTTGAGTTTCCTCAAATTCAGTCTCTAACAATTTCAAAAATACAAATGAAACAGACCCCTGTCAAGAACTACTATGGGTTCAGAATTACGTTTGCTTTGTTTAAGCCCTTCTTTAGAGAGATTTATGGTCAATTGTGTGTGGGAATTATTTTGGACAACTTTTTGGACTAGAGAGTTGGTTTTTTTGTGTAGTATTGAACAATAAAGAGTGGTTAACACACATAAATATATAGACGAAAAGGGTAGACAAATTTTTGGGACTAGATGGTCTTCTTTCTTTTTTGTTTTGATCTTATCTTAATAACAAGTATTCACTTAACATTTGAGCATATGGACATCTTTTGTCTTAATTTATTTGATAAGTAACAAGTATTCACTTAACATTTGAACATATAGATAACTTTTGTCTGTAAAGTTTTGTCATGTGTTACATTTTGATTGATAGTTATTTACACATACATATGTAGATTAGCTAGTTTTCATTTTTTTACCATATTTACTATTTATTCTCATTCTAGTCCCCAGCATATTATGCCTCATGCAAATTTCATCTATAACTTGGGCTCTTTTATTTTATTCTACCATTATTTAACACATTCTAAAGTAAAATTTCAATTATAAATAATGGACACTATAATATAAAAATGCATATGCAATGCATGTACCAATGCATGTATGCTGTGTATGGTTAATTTGGGTTTGGGGTGTTACATTATGTACACTGACATACAGATAACATACGCCAATTTCAATCAATCAAAATGCGGGAAATGGAAGAATACTTGAAGGTTTGAAAGGTTGAAGATCAGCGTACGTTAGGCTTAAAGGCAACATATGTAATGCTTGCAAGACAAACCTGAGATTTGATGATCAGGGGATAAATGTTTGAATTTCGTGAAGATCGAGACAAAAAGTACAAGCAACGGTCAAATGAAGATTCATAACATACGAAAAACAATTTGCAACGCATATTATGGTGGGTCAATATACGTAAGCATGGACTCAACTAACGCCAGAAGCTCCAGATGAAAAACATAAGCTACTGGAATGCTTAAGTGCTAAAACAATGTATGTAAGGCTTTACAACATACGTAATATGGGAAGCTGAGGTATGATCTACGTACGTTAGGGATATCATAACGTATGTAGTCCAGAGATGAAAAAGACTATGTTTGTTTGGATGAGTGCAATGTACGTTACACAAGTCTGATAGAGCATTAAACGCGAGCCATACTGGACCACAACGGCTAGAATTTGTCTCACAACATTCCAAAACACTGAGAAAGGTATAAAAAACATGTTTGGGAGTCATAAACATAACATACAACACGTGAACATTTATTTTTACAACAACCAAGTACCAAAGCATTAATTTTCTCTCTCTTATTGATACAAGTGTTGGAATCAGTGGAAATTAAAATTTTGTCCACAAATTCCACTAGGATCCATGGAAAATGATAAACTGATTAAGGAAAATGTGTTTACCCCACTAATTAGGAAAGCAGAACATCTAAGGTGTTGTTGGATTTGAGTCACAGGCGTTGCAGAATGTGAACGCCCTCTACTGGTATCAACACAAACGAACTGCAATTCGGGTTGGTGTGGTAGCACCATTCAGAGAACGCTCTCTAAGACCTTGCTATTTCATTCTCTCTCTTTTAAGAGGTATGGACAGCAATACTCACTTAGGATGTGTTTAGAGGTCTATTTATAGACTCTAGTAAACCCTAATCTTAGTCTTACTAGAAGACCTAATCCTTGTTTCACAAAAATTCTCTTACTCCTTGTCCAACAAGGATCTACCACTTAATATTTCTTCCTATGCCACATAAGCAATTCGGCCCATCCTTATTGCATAAGGAAAATGCCAATTGCTAGCTAACCAAGTGGAAGACAATCTTTCCTTGTCATGCAAGGCAAACAAATTTTAACTTGTCTTAAAACTTTTTTAAAACAAATTATGCCATCATTGCATTTAGCATATATTTTAAAACAATTATCCAATTAATTGTATTTAAAATGTTCGCATAAAATAATAGCAAGTTATATCATAAAAGATATAGTAGAATTCCTTCTAATGTGTCACCCTGTAGGTCTGCTCAATATTGGTAGTAGGCCCAAATCATTCTTTAAGCCCACAAGTCATAAGTGAGCTCTAGTAAGACATTATGACTACCCAACTTGAGCAAATTCAATGACTCGATTAAACCTAATTCTTAGCAGGATTTTTATTCCTTTTGTCACACGATATATTGATTAAGCATAAAACATGGATCACGTCATCTTTATATAGCTTAATCAAATATTTATTGATACCCAAATAAACTGACCAAGACAAATTATATTGATAACCCTATCAATTTCATTCGAGCACGGACATGCATTTCATCGGTCCTACTTGTCAAATGGCTAAGGGATATCCCACTCAAATAAGAACCGGATAAATTCCTTCACTGTCACTCACATTCCTCCACATGATTGACCATATCCAATTATAGCTTGTATTACCATTCTGTTACAGATGATGTTGAACTATATCAAAACATAAAGATCCTCATATAGGAATCCATGGTGAATTCATGTGAAAGGACTCAAATATCACCACTATGATGAGAAATACTGATGACATATTCCATGTAGTATTTCTCACAGCGGGTCAGTTCAATACCATGTTCCCAGCATTTATCTATGTTCTGAGTGGCATCCCATGTTCATGACCAGCAAAACATGATCATCTCTTAGAATGCATACTAGTGTTGCATCATTATCATTCCCATGATAATGAACGACGTCGTTTTAGTCCCAACCAATTAAAAATAAATAAAGGCATATTAGGGTCCCTTGCCTTTCTCAGTTTCTCTTCTCTGATTTTGGTTATTCGAACAGAGATAAAGGAGGCATGCAGGCACACAACGACACCTCTTCTCCACCAGTGAAGGTCACTGCTCGCCGTTGTTGCCGCCGCCCGCCACCAGCACCTCCGGCGACTATCAGGTTTGTGTTTTATTTTATTTCATATTCCGAATTTAAGTGAAATTATTAGTGTTTAATTCGTATTTGTTGTTGATTTGTGTAGATTAATTGCTAGGTTTTGGAATTTGTTGGATGGACTTAATTTATAAATTAAGTAAAATTATTTGTGTTTAATTCGTATTTGTTGTTCATTTGTGTAGATTAATTGCTAGGTTTTGGAATTTTTTAATTGAAGTATTTTTATTAATTTATTAATTGAAGTATTTTTTATTAAAAATAATATATACAGGAAATATGTTTAGATATTTTTAAAGGATTAAGAGACCATTGACAAGTGGAAGTGATGGTTCATCAAATGATCCTTATGGTTCATCAAATTATCAAGACGGATTTGCATAACAAGATGAGAGATGATTTTCTTAATGATTGTATGGTGTGTTACTTCGAGAAAGAGATATTTCTTAAAATTAAAAATGAAGTCATTTTAGATCATTTTTAGAACATAAAAACTAGTAGGAATTTGGTGTCACCTAAAAATTAGTATTTGT
>CAODLS010607389.1:0-16527 GCA_948243855.1 Flueggea neowawraea
ACAAGTCCTTCGTTAACACATCAATGCGTTTGGAATCATTCATACCAGCAACATATATATGCTTCCTTGTTCTCATTCTCTTTCTCATCTTCTCAAATACATCAATCAAATTTAAACTTTTAATTTCATCATTCGTTGGAACCAAATTTCTAACAACAATCTACATAAACATAAAAAAAAAATAATGAGTAAAAGTAAAATGCCAATAGTTGTTAACATAAATAAAACTAAAAAACAAACAAATACCTCTCGATTATCATAAACAATTTTTTTCAACAATGCAAGCATGGGTTGTGACTCAGATCTCTAGTTCAAAATTTTTGGAATTCTATTAGAAACTCTAGTTGCAAATGAACCATCAATGTGTTCGCAACATTCATAGAAACAGGCTTGGAACACAGCAGTACACCCATCAACACGGTAATGGAAAGGTGTTTTATTGTTTTTCAAAGAGCCCTTTTTAACCAGTTGCCGTTTAATGCAGTTAAACAAAGCCCTGAAGACACTAACCCCCACAGATACTGTTCACACAAACCAGAATCTACAAGCACAAAATCTTCCTTTGTCAACTTGTCATACCTTGTAGTCATAATAAACTTGTGAATCAAAAATAACACACAAAGTTTGACAACATCTTCATCATTTACCCAACGACGATACTTGATCGCTTTTTCCAAAGACAATTTGCTAACTGAAATGTCATCCGGAAAGTACCTATCCATCAGACCTCCATTAGGAACTTACCCAGATCTAACATCAATAACATCGCCATGACATTTCAACCCACTGACCAAGTCAAACTCCTCTATGCCAAACCTCAATATGCTCTCTCCAATCTTAAAACATATTGCATTAACATCATCACTAACAATAAGCCATGAGTTAACTGACCTTGGCATATAATTTCGTCCATGTCCAACAAATGACCAAAGCAGGTTTCCCTAAGTAGCTCAACCTGACTAGCACTCAAGTACCTTTTTATAAACTCAATGACATTAGGCATGTAATTGCAAGAAACTTTCCCAGAAAAATGGAAAGCAGTAGGAACTAGCAGATCTTGATCCTGAAATTTAAGGGGAAAAAATTAAAAAAAAAAGAAGATAAAATGAAACCATGTATAACAAAATTAAAAAAAAATCAAAAAACACAGTGTGAATCCCTGTAAACCTTTGTGAACTTTTGTATACAACAACAAATAGTAAAAAAATATGATTTCTTGTTGTAAACCTGTGTGAATCCTTGTGAACCATATTGAACTCTAGTTCATCATAATGAAGTAGTAATGTACATTTAAATTTAAAAACATTCTAACATGTTGTGAACAACAATGAACTCCACTTTCAAAAAAAAAAGATTATTATACTACAAAGAAAGAACCAAAATCAAAACACAACCATATGCGGGAAAAAAACAAAACACAAAAGAAACTAACATCTGAAACGCCAACCTTCCTCTTCTTCGCGAAGCATGATTTTTCGAAGAAGCAGACCTCTTCCCCTTTACAAACACTTTTGACGGATTAGGGTTCTTCATCACTTTAGTCGACTTAGTCTTGGAATCAACACCAAAAAATCCCTTCTATAGCACTGAAATAAAGAAAAAACACTAAAAAAGAAAGAAAAACAAATAGAAAAACAAAAAAAAATAACTGACAGATCATTATACTAACCCTAACTAACAAAAAAAACCTACATGAAAAATACAACAGAGAAGAAATATAAAAGAACAATCACTTACAACTGATTAAAAATGATTGAAGATAAATGGGAAAAGGACAATTCTACTTCGGAGAAAGTGAACGCACTAAAAAAAGCGCTAAAAAAACGATGAAGTGAGGTCGAAATTGATGCAAAAAAAAAAAGATGAAAAGAAACTTACAGAGGAAGCTTAAACGACAGAGCAAAATGAGAGGGAAATTAAATTTTGGGCGATTTTATTTATGTGATAAAATTAAAACTTAGTTTGAGATACGTGCTGTTTTTAAAATCAAACGTAAAATCTGCTATTTTTATATAACTGAAATATGTGATTCTAATTTTTAAATTTACGGACCAAAAATTGACAATCCACATAATTATCACGATTTTGGTTGACTTTTGGCCCACAGTTACTTATTCGCACATTAACTTTAGACTAATTGGCCACTGGTGGGCCTTGCTTATTTCACTGTTATCACGTGCCCTTTCGATCCCAACCAAGGATTATGTACGTCTTTTACTTTTACTATTATAAAAAAGTTTTTTTAAGTTTTTATAAAAGTTAAATTCATGACGGTCCCTGAAGTTTGACTATATCTCTTAGTCGGTCCTTACACTTTAAAAATTTGCTGCTCCGGTCTCTGTCACTTAACTCCGTCTATTTTTTTAATGAGACACGTCAAATTTGCTTATGTGACAACATTTACCAGTCAAAATTCGATTTTTACCCTTTGGTGGGTTTGGATGTACATGTAATGAACCAAATTATTGTCTAACGAAGTCCTTGTTAAATTTTATTATTTTTTATATCGATTCCTATGTAATTATATTATTATCCATTTAGGTTCCTCTTAGATTAACAAAACAGAAGCAGGTTAAGGGTAGAATGTGATTTTCTTTCCCTCTTAGAAAACCAGAAGTTGCAGCACAACCTGAAGCACATCTCAGATTTTAAAACTATCAAAACCATGAAAACCACCATATTCGACCTCTTCATTAGCAAAACCATATCATATTTCAAAACTATGAAAATCATCTCAAATCTTCAAAATTCTTCATTAACGAAACCATCTCAGATTTGAATTTCTCCCCCAACTTTCAAAACCAGACCCAGACAAATCTCTCTCCACTTTTCTTTTTCATTAAGAAAACTGATTTAAGATTTGAGGGTAAATTAGTCTTTTCATATTTTCTGTTAAGTTTAGCAGACAAAGTTAAGTAGTAGGGACCGGAACAACGAATTTTTAAAGTGTAGGGACCGACTTAGAGATATAGCGAAACCTCAGGTACCGCCATGGATTTTATCCTTTTTATAATTTCATAATTTTAGAAAGTTTATCATTGTAAATGCTTTACTTTTTTATTTTAGGTAAATTAATTATTTTTTTCTCAAAATAATCTAAATTTTACAAGAAAAATCTAAAAAATGGTAGCATTTTTTTACATTAACATTCTCAAGAAATTTTTAATATCAAAATTATAAATTAATTGTGAAACTAATTTTTATAGCTTGATTAAGAAGTAATAACGTTTGCCTTTTTACCTATTATATATATTTTTTAACAGCTCCAATAATTTTCAAGAATCACTAAAGAAACCAAAATATAATGATGATCACAAATAAGCAAAACAATTTGCAAATAATTGAAGAAGATCTTTCAAGGCCATCAATCAAATACATAGCTTTCTGGGATCCACTCTCCAACGAACTCCTTTTCTTCTGGTTTAACAAATTGCGAACAACATGATGCCAACATTGTACTTAATCCCATATTAAACCATTCCCATCATTGTTTCTAAAAGTATAATTCTAAATTATCCACCACTTTTTGTTAAAAAAGTGTAGTGTGTTGATTTCATGCAAGTTATAAGAAAAATAGATAACAAAAAATAAAAATATATGACACGATTTTTTAAAAATTTTACTATATGCATTTGTAGATCGTTGGTGTATTAAATAAATAAGTGCTAAATCAATGAGCTTATAGTTTATTACAGTATCACATTATACGATGCAATGGAGGAAAGCATCATCTATTTAGTGCGCTTCACTTCTAAATTGTTGGGCTGTAATTTTTTTTTGTTTTTTCAATTTTTATTTCATTTCTTCCTGTCTTTTATTTTTCTCTTTTTTTTTTCTTGGGTTTTTCCTTTTTTGAGATAAAAATTAGTGTATTTTTCGTTATTTATTTAATTTTTTAAGTTGCGTAATTTATTTTTTAATGCTAACTTTGGATTATTTATGTAATTTGCTATTATGCATAATTTATTTTTGTTTGGTTAATTTCAAATCTCTTTTCATTGATAAATATATTTTTCTAATTTAAATATTTTTTCAATCTACCATTTTATTTTTTTAAAAAAATTGTTATTTTTAAAAATTCAATTAAATAATTTATTTTAATAAATATATTTGTTACTATTTATGTGAAATAAATATATTTGTTACTATTATATATTATAAATAAATTAAGTGATGAGTGAAGTGATTACTGATTTTATAGTAGAATATAATGAGAGTTTAAAGATTAAATAAAAATAATACAATAAGTAAAATATTAATAAATTGTTAATATAACAGTCCATGAAACTTTGAATGAATTATATGCACCATAGATGTTCTTAGTATTATAACCAATTACAGCACATTATCCAACCCAACTTGAGATTCTACCTTCCCAACCTATTTGACTCTCCGGTCGCAATTATTTAAGTGGTATCCCGAGATTCAAAAGATCGAATTATTGCCCGGATTAGAAGAAAGAAATATATGCAATCATGATCAACTAGAATAAAAATAAAGCATTGGGTTAAACTATTCTTTGATGTCAAGATAATAGCTATTTTAAACTCTCGTAGGTATGTTTTTTAGTGGAAATAAAAATAATAATTTATTAAAAAAAGTCCACTGATATATTTTTATTTCACCCCAAAAATTGTAATAGTTAAAACTAAATCATGCCTGATAAATTGAAACAATATAAATATAGTGTAAAGCAAAAAATAAAATATATCATATATATATATATATATATATTATTGAGTAGTATTAAATAACATTTGATATTTTTAATGGAATGTAATATTAAAAAAAAGTACTAGAAACAACAAAAAGAGGATCTACTTACAGAAACCAACAATAACACCACCACCAACGACAACAAACTCTTCTGTTCCGTTCCCGCTCACCCGGAATTCTCATAAATTCCCCATAAAGGACATCACCGATTTTTCGCAACAGGCGTAACCGTGTCTTTTTCGTGGTCAATTTTGTAGAACGCAAGGGACAAATTTGTCACCAAAAAAATATATCAACCAAAATGGACCACTGACTCTACATTAAAAGAAAAAGACGTCAAAATATAAATAATAACTCAATTGATAAATAACTATATTTAAAATAAAATATTTAAATTTTTTATAATTATTATAAAAAATAGTCTTTTTATAAGATAAGTCCCACACCCGCTTTTTCAGTGCGTCTCCCCATGTGAGACTCAACTTTTTTGCTCCAAATCAGGGCCAGACCTTTTTCCTTCTGATTTTGTTAGGCTGTCCACAACAAGATTAGGAACGGTAGATCGGGACGTATTATTATGTTTCGATCTACTAGTCCATTTTTTTGTGAAAAGACGGGCTAATTATCAGGCTCAGGGTCTTTGACATTTTTATTTTTTAAAAAATCAAAATCTGTTTATTGGATCTGATTGGTCTAACGGTTAGATTTACTCCAACGGTAATATTACTGTTGAGGGATGAAAAATTACACTTTTGGTCATAACGGCTAGTTTTACCCATTTTTCTATAAATACCCCCTAAACATATTTTTTTCTATCATTTCTTCACTTTAAACACCCATTTCTCTCCCTCAAAATCTTTCAACTCTTAAAATTTCTCTCCAAATATTTTTTCAATGGATCCCAATGATTTTTCCGATTATTTTTCAAACAACAAAAACAAAACAATGGAAGAATTTGCACTTGCAAATATTTCTCATATTCTGATGACGAGGAATACAAAAAAATTCGAGATAATTTCAAGTAATCTATTTGGAATAATCCTGCTGAATAAGAGATGTTAAAATTAGTATAACAAACCATACTACATGATGAATCGTCCAGCTGACGCTGTGAAAAAAGACCAAGACACTATATTAACCGAGACCGTGCGAGTGGTCACGAATGGTTAATGGTTCACCAATATTCGTGATCGTGAGCAACATTATCGTTTTCGAGCGGATTTGATAGAACATCTATTGAACAATCGTGAAAAATAATACCAAATTTTATTTTCATGTATTATTATTTTATTTTAAAAAATTATGAATTTTATTTTAATGTATTTTTTATTTTAATATATTTTTTTATTTTAATGTAATATTTTTATTTTAATAAATTATTTTTATTTAAATAAATATTTTTTATTTTAATAAATTTAAGATAAAAAATATTAAATAAAATAATAAATAAAAATTAAAAAATTAAAATAAAATTATATTTAATAAAAAATTAAATATGTGTTCGCAAAACTCTTAAACTGAATTATAAATGAAAATGGCTAAAAGTTAATAATTTTAATAAAATAATAAAAAAACGTTAAACAACGTACCGCGTACTGAGTTCAGACACGTGTTACAAGCAGCCTTATAAAAGAAGCCTATTGAGTTCATGAAGTGTTGTGATACGCAGACACTATAGTTGAGAGCTTTCTCTCTCTTCTTCTCTCTGGAGGAGTTTCCTTTTTCTTGACTGGTTCTTTTCTTGGATTGGAGAGAGAGAGAGAGAGTGTGTGTGTGTGTGAGGAGAAAGAAAGTGGGTGATGGGTTTTCTTGATTTGCAGTGGTGGTGGTGTTATTGAGTGAGAAAAGTAAGAGAAATGAAGTTCATTTTCTTGGTTTCAAGATTTTGTTTCTTTCTTTCTGTTGTCGTTTCTTGGAGCTGCTTGGTGGTGTCTTCCTTGCCTCAGAATGAGATCAATAGGGATCCTGTCAAGCTTATCTTAGGTCTGTTTCGCAATGACAATGGCTTAAGTTTTGTTTCTTTGTTTGGCTTTTGATGGAGATTGATTGATATTGTTATGTTTTTTGCTCACATTCTGGTAACTGGGTTTTGATCACTTTTGAATTTTGATTATGGTATTCAGTTTTGTTGTATAGGCCAAAAAAGATTATCAAAAAATGTAAATTTCAGCTGAATTCTGTCAATCATTTGTACACTTCATCTGAAATATATTGCTCAAACTTCACCATTACATTTCAGCTGATTGCTAATTTTTGAAGAGTCTTTTCTGGATATTGGAAACTGCTGGAGGTTTTGGAGTCGAAGAATTTATGAATGGTACTTTCTGATTTTGGGTTTTGTATTTTTTTCATTTCGCGTTTGCAGGACAGGAGAATTTAGGGCCATGGAGAAATGGGGTGTCAGAGGAAAATGTTGCTCTGGCACCGGGACCTTCTAATGAAGAGAGCAATAGCACACTTATATTGGCTGCAAAGAGGACAGGCAGACCAGATATTCTTCGTGGATTTAAGCATTATCTAGGTGGTTGGAATATCACTAATCAGCATTACTGGGCTGTAAGTGTTCTTTGCTTTACTATGTTAGATTATGTTGAGTGTTTGGTTGTGTTTAATCATAGTATCTGAAAACATTATTTTAAGAATTTTTTAAAGTGATGATTATTGAATGTTTTTCGGCTTTGATTTAACCATTTGATAGCACTGTGTTATGTGAGACTAGTGTAATTCCCGGTAAAAGCAGCTGCTTTGTCATCATCAGTTGATTATAAACCAGGTTTTAAAAAAGCTGGCAAGTCTTTTGGTCTCGGATGGAGAATCAAGGCTGTAATCATTTTCCCTTTTAGTACCAAAGGCCTGATCTGTCGTTAATTTCTCATCGATTAGAAGGAATATGAAACAAATATAATTTCATGTTATCATGGAAGACTTGATTGCTTGCTAGTCCCATTACATGAGTATGCTTAATAATTTTGTTAGTTTATTTTAATTGTCATCTTTGACTGCTTTTTGTTATTTAATTTTAAGTTGTTTAGCATTCTGACGCTTGTATCTGCAGTCTGTTGGTTTCACAGGTGCTGCTGGCTTCATTCTGGCCGTCCTGTGGTTTTTCTCCTTTGGCTTGGTCCTAGTAGTTACACCATTGCTGCAGATGGAGAATAGACTTAAAAGGCAAAGGATCTAGCAGATCTCAGAGGATTTGTCTCATACTGCTTATATTGTTTACATGCGCAGCAATGTAATAATCTTGACTCTTATCTGTTTTTGTAATCTGTTTTTGAGTTTTTTTCAGTTTTACTTTTCTTAATTATTTTTTATCGTTTACTAAACCAATTACATATGCATTTCATTAAATACAATTATCAGAACTTTTGAAATCTTAGCTCTTCAATTACACTGTTTTTCAAGCATATTTATTTCAGTGCAACAGCCTTCTATTACTGATTCTAACACAGTTTTTTCTCTTATCCAGGATTGGGTGTATTCTTCTCTCTATCGGTCAGGATAAATTTCACAGTGAAGCTGTGCATACGCTGAAGTGTGTTGTAAACCTGTCAGACTACACTGTTGAAACCCTGAGAAATGTCACAGAGTATCTATCCCTCGCAAAGACCATCAACGTGGCTCAGGTTGTCCTTCCTTCTGATGTCATGAAAGAAATTGACAAGTTGAATGTCGATCTAAACACAGCAGTTGATACTTTATCGGAGAAGACAAGTGAAAATTCTGGAAAGATAGTGAAAGTGTTCAATGCCGTGTAAGCATCTGAAATCCCATGTAAAGTTACTGCTCTACATATGGTTTAAAATTGATACCTTTTTTATGGTGAATTTTTCCTGACAAATTTGTGCAGGCGGACAGCATTGATAACTGTGGCAGCAGTGATGCTTGTGCTTGCTCTCCTTGGTTTCTGTATGTATGCTTTTGAAATATTTTATTTGATATTATTTTTATCAACTGTTACCTGTTTATAGTTTCTTAACCTTTTTTCTGTTTTTCAATTTTCGGTACTGTCAATCCTTGGGCACCAACATGCGATTCATATGTAAGTTCTGTTTGTGTTGTTGCAGCAGTTATATTAACATGTTTTCTTACGAAGTTCCATATCTAATATCACTATGAAATTGCTTCAGATTTGTAGTAAGTGGGTGGTTGCTAGTGGTGATTACATTCATTCTTTGTGGAGTTTTCATTATTGTCAACAAGTAAGATTATCTTTGAATCCTGTTAGATTCCTTTTTTTCTAATGGTTTTGTGATAGGACCTAAGTAATAAATGATTAATGTTAGCAATTAAAATTATTAGGCTTAGTTAAGAATATTCTAGATTGTGATGAGGTGGTAAGTTAGTTGTAAGTTCAGGGTTTTTAGAATTCTCTACATAAGTGGGATTGGTGTGACTGAGGGGGAAGCAATCATTTGGATCATTTTGTTTCGGCCATATGGCTTGGGAGACTGATAGCTGCTAGAATTGCTATCGGGCAGAGGGGTAGTCTCTTGAAAACTACCATTTTGTTTGTCTCGATCCATTGTGGTCTCTTTATCTCTTGTCTTCATTAATTTTGCTTATTTGTTATCTTCATCTATCAATAAACACATCTTTTATTATCAATTCCAGTTACTTTTATAGTTGTTAGTACTGTTTTATCAAATGGCAGCTCTTGTTTTCTATCAATTTGGTATCTTTTGGAATGAATGCTTTTTACTTAAAAAGTTACCAATGATAATGTGCTAGGCACTTGAGTTATGAATAGAAGAAGTTAAATGTTTGACGAATAAATCAAGACCAACAAAATGGCATTTTCCCCTTTTTCTTCCTGAAGTATTTTTGTTGTGCCACAGTAACATCTGCATATTGATGCAATTCAAACAGTTTGTCCTTTTCTTGCCCCTCCCTTGAGCGGAGTATGTGCTTAATGTGAAATTTATTTTTCTTTTGAAAAGCTTTCCCTGTGATTGTGAAACATGGTTAATGGAATTATGCCACTAATTTTGTCTTCCTCTGTTCAGCACAATTTGTGACACCTGCGTGGCCATGGACGAATGGGTAGAAAATCCTCATGCTTCAACTGCTCTTAGCAGCATCCTTCCTTGCGTCGACCAGGAAACAACAAACAAGACGCTGTTCCAGAGTAAAGAAGTCATAAATGACATTGTGAATGTCGTCAATACATACATTTATACTTTTGCAAATGCCAATCCATCTCAGAATCAGTATGGTTACTATAACCAGTCTGGGCCTTTCATGCCTCCGCTTTGTTACCCATTTGACTCGCAGCTTCAAGATCGCCAGTGTGGTTCCCTGGAGATGTCAATGGAAAATGCATCTCTGGTATGTAAACTGACTGTTTCTTATATTTAGAGATCTGGATGAATTGAACACAAATAAATGAACTTCTTCATTACTTTATAGCTGCTGTTGGATATTATATTTTTTGATCAGCTAATGACTCTTAAATTGCTGAACAAATTTGTTGGCCTTTTGCTGACATTCTCGGTGCACAGGTCTGGGAGAACTACATATGTGAACTTTCGTCAACTGGGCGGTGCATTACTGTTGGTGGAGTGACCCCTGACATCTATGGACAGTTGGCGGGTGCAGTGAATGAGAGCTACGCCCTGGAGCACTACACCCCAGTTTTGCTCAGCCTTCAAGATTGCAAATTTGTCAGGGACACCTTAGAAGAAATCACCTCGAATTACTGCCCCCCGTTGGGGCATGATCTAAGGATTGTAAACGCCGGGCTGGGACTGATCTCAGTAGGAGTGTTGCTCTGTCTCGTACTTTGGATACTATATGCAAACCGCCCCCAAAGGGAGGAGGTGTTTGTGAAGCTACCCTTTCCGATAAAAGGCAGAAACAGTAGCGACAAGAACGATAAGGTAGATGTTAAAAATAATACAGAGAGTGATGCAGCATTGCCAAATACCGATATAGTTTAGTATACTAGAGAATGAAAACAAGTTTTAGATATGGATTAGTGTTGTATGAGTATCCCTGTCAGGGTCGATACCAAGATGGAGCGAAGTTCCATTTTGAGCTGAGTGGTCTTTGATGGAATATGGTTGTTAGGGTGTATGTAGTAACAATCGTGTATAGCATATAATAGTAATATCGATTCATCTTAGTTGATATTGAGCTATGATTTTCTGTTATATTTACTACTATACGAGACACAGCTTATCCTATGCATTCATAAACAGGGGAGCCCTGTTATTTGATTTAGCAAGTTAAGCAATACACTAGAAATGAAGCAGCCATAATCACTCAACAACTGATACTTCCACTGTAGATTAATTTCCATACAAAACCTATTTGCAGCTAAAAATCCCTCTACAATCACAGACCCACCCCTGATAACCCAATCAAACAAATCAAACCAATCGACTAATCTTTTAAAATCTCACAACAGACCAATAACAAGATGACCAAATGCAACAACAAACAAACAAGCAAAACTACTAAAACTCATCACCTTTGAAACCAGACTCAGGAGTCTGAGCAGCATCAGCAGCAGCATCTTCAAAAGTACCACGAAGCCCATGAACAACAATCCACTCATTGACAAACAAATCAGGGTAAACCACATGCACGTCATTCAACAACACAATATCTCCAGATCTTCCTATCTTAATAACATACCCGTCCACAAAAGTCCTCATCTCCGCTCCTTCCTCTGCCCCCCTTCAACTCCTTCCACGTCAGCCTACATCCCACAATATACCTCATCAACGTACGGTCGTCCCGCATTAGACCCTACGGATCATCCGTAGGCGCAAACGCCGTCATCTCCACCCCTAACCCTTCGTTAATGTACCCCAACAGTTGCGACCCCAAAAATCCCGGCATCTCTCTATACCGCTTATCGATCAAAGCCCAAACGGCACCTTCAAGCGACGACGTAGCACTCACACCGCTCCTACACCTCCTGAAACAATTGTAGTTCGGATCCAGAAACTTTTCGATGGAGTAAACGACAAGACTGCGGTCATTGGAGAGAAGTGTGTTGGAGAGCTTGACGCCGTTGACGTAAAAGGCGCCGCGGCGGGGAGACACGGTGAGGGACTTATTCGGTAGGAGAGTGGGGATCAGAGTGAGAGGTGGGAGGAGGAAGAGTGAGTGAGGAGTGAAAGAGAGAGGAGAGAAGTGGTACTGAAGGAGAGAGAGCGATGGCTGTCCGTGCAGTGCGAAAGCTGCTTCGTTCGGAGAGAAGATCGTGAGCGACGGAGAGTGTTGGAGAATCGTGTTTGAGACGAGCTGGAGAGTCAGTGCCATCGAGAGGTGACCTGACGACGACAATCTCTGTCGCTGCTTGGAGCGTGGAGGTGGTAATGGCGGTAGTGGAGCGTGGGAGGAGGAGGAGCTGTTCCATTTGCTGTTTGGTTGTTTTTTTAGAGTGAGTGTAGTTAGTCAGTGAGAGAGGTAGAGGAAGAGCTCTTTAGTTAGTAGAGAAAAGCGGTGGTTGGTTTCGGCGGGGAGGTCCGGACACGTGGAGATGTCTCATTGGGTGTTTGTGGGATTCTGTTATACTGTTAGCGGTTGTGATCGAATTACAATATTGTCCTCCCTTGAGAGCCATACTAGGCCTTAGGCCCACTCTTGTGGTACAATTCGTTCTAAAACTAGAAGTGATACAGTCCAGGTATTTCTAATCGACTTCAACGTTGGAAATTATTTCAAAAAAAATCATATTTACTACAAATTTCTCTCGCGAAAATCACACATTTATTTGATTTAAAAATATAAAAAATCAAAATTAGAAGCTGTCAAATAGATTTTTAATTATGGAAACACGTGCATACCTAAATTTTCAACATGCCAGATTTTCATAATCACGATTTTTTTCAAGAAAAACAAATCAAGCAAAAAGTCTCTAGAGATCTCCAGCGGTCTCCACTAAAAGTCTCCAATGGTCTCCAAGAGTCATCATTAGAGGTCTTCAATAATTTTCAAAGGTCTCTAATAGTCTCCATTAGAGGTTTTCGGATGTCTATATTAGGGGTCTTTAGGAGTCTCCAATGGTCTTCATGAATCTCCATTGGAGGTCTCCAATGGTCTCCACATGAGGTCTCTAGGATTCTCCACTATAGGTCTCCGAATCTCACGTATTTTTTTTTACAAAATTTAATTCTATTTTGTTTAATAATCATTAATTAGCTCACTTATTAATTTTTTTATAAATTTAATTATATTTTATCTAATAATAATTACCTAAGCAAACTTCTCATTTGATTTTATTTTGTTTAATCAACCTACAAAATAAATCAGTTCTTAAACAATCAAAGAAAGACTTTTAAAAATAATTTCATTTAAGGGCATTTTAGTAATTAAGCACTTTAGTAATTAATAAAAATTGAAGTGCTAGTGTTTGTTCACAGCACCGCCGTCACCATTCCTCTACCGCCACTGCTCTCAAGAGCCAAGACCACTACAACGACGAGAATAAAGGCACGAAGCGACGAATTGACTATAAAAACAAACCAAACCAGTTATTGTCTTCATCAACCAAAAGCACAAACCAAACCCTAATCTAAGTTCAAACTGCCACCACCCACTCCATCATTGATAACAGATTGAAGTGGCTAGTGATAACAGATTGAAAACGCTACTCCATCCATTGCAAAACACGAACCGCGAAGCCCTAGCCGCCACCGTCATCGTCACGTCATGTCTCGTACTCTCCAGATCTAAAGACGAGAAACCAGAGAAATAATGGAGGTGGAGGGACGAGAGACGCAGAGAAGAAAGAGTAAGTGATGAGGAGAGGAGAGTGCAAGAGAGAATGACGATGGAGAGGAGAGAGAACTGAGAGTGTGACAGAGAGGAGGAGAGAAGACGAGGGAGAGGAGATAGAGAAAGGAAGAGAGAAGGCAAAGAGTTTGCCCAAAAGAGAGAGAAAATGCAGGGACAAATGAGATCTGACATTTTCGTGATTTAGTTTCGAAAAGGTGACATTTGCGGAAAAAACTTTAAGCGGGCTTCCATTTGTAAACTTTAGAAAACTGAGTTGCTATTTGTCAAATTCGAAATTCTCATTATGGCACCTGGCATAATTAACTCATTCCTCTCTTCTCTTCTCTTCTCATCTCATCTCATCATTCCCTTTACTCTCTTGTCATTACTCGATTTTAGGGCATGCCCGGTATAGGGATCAAGAGAGCTGAGCCTATCTTGAAATCTAAATACCTCGAATAGCCGAACATGTTATCCTTAACAAACTCTTCTCCAAATCAACAATTATTTTGTTAGTCATATTGATGAAGACTTAATTAAAATTTTATAAATTCTACCAAAATTTTGGCAAAATCTCCTCTATAGTATAAAGTAACTCTCTCTTATCAATCAAGAAACATACCAACGTACTATTATAATAATCCATCATCAATTATCCGACTATCTGAACAAGTTCAGTTCAACATTTCAAAATAAATCAATTCTACCAACTAGAGATTACAAGTGAAGTTAACATACATAACATCTACAATTATAATACCATTTTGACAGAATATAAATAAACAACATAAAATAATGTTAGCGCTAGCAAATGTGCTACAAAATGAGCATTGAAGTCTCAAAACTCTGAAAGTAGAATTATATGAGAATTTATTGACAAAAAAAAACCTACATAAGAACATAGAAAAGCAGCAAGATCAAAATCTATTGACTGACAATAATGGAACAAAAACCACATTAATTGTTTTTCTTTAATACTTACTATTGCACGATGTTGAGCTCATTCATCTTCAATTGCTGGGGATTGCACTAGATTTATCTATGTTTCTGTATGCATTATCTAGAAAGAGAAGCCTTGTAATTTGATTAAGTAAATTGAGCAATAAACTTGAAATCAAGCAACGACAACCACAAAAATCACTGAACAAGAACAATTGGTATTTCCGTACAACACGTATTTGCAATTAGATATCCACACTACCATTCTCTAAAACCTTCACTGACAACATTTCATATATCCCTAACAAGCAAATAGAACAAAACCATAAATCTTTCAAAGTTTCCCGCAGACCCAGACGAGACCAACAACAACTTACAAACAAATTGACAAACACTTCTAGAACTCATCATCTTCATCTAAAACAATGTCTACATAGCTCGGAACATCACTTTGATCAGTAGAAGCAGCTGCATCTTCAAATGAACCACGAAGCCCATGAACAACAGTGGAGTCACTGGTATACAGATCCGGATAAGCCACGGGGACTTCGTTCAACAACACAATATCTCCAGACCTCCCAAGCCTAACCGCATATCCATCCACATAACTCCTCATCTCTACCCCATCCTCAACCGACTCCAACTCCGTCCACGTCACCCTACATCCCACAATATGCCTCATCAACCGACTCCAATCCGACGCTTTCTCCTCATCATCCACCGGCGCAAACACCGTCATCTGAAACTCTGACCGGTTCATGTACCCTAACATCTGCATCTCCAGAAATGCAGACATCTGGCTGTATTCCTTCCCTTTCAAAGCCCTAATCGCCCCCTCAAACGACGACGACGACGCAGCACTCACACCACTCCTACACCTCCCGAAACTGTTATAGTTCGGATCCATAAACTTGTCGATGGAGTAAACGACCAGATCACCGTCATTGAAGAGCGGCGCGTCGGAGAGCTTTATTCCGTTGACGTAAACGGCGTCCTGGCTGGGAGAAACGGTGAGGGACTTGTTTGGGAGGAGAGTGGGGATGGGAGTGAGTGGAGGTAGGAGGAAGAGAGAGTGGGGAGTGAAAGAGAGAGGAGAGAAGTGGTACTGGAGGAGAGAGAGCGACGGCTGTCCGTACAGGGCGAAAGCAGCGTCGTTCGGAGAGAAGATCGTGAGCGACGGCGAGTGTGGGAGGATTGTGTTGGAGACGAGCTGGAGAGTCAGTGACATCGAGAGGTGGCCTGACGTGGACAGGATCTCGGCAGCTGATTGGAGCGTGGCGGAGGGAATGGCGGTGGCGGAGCGTGAAAGGAGAAGGAGGAGGACGGCGAGGAGGAGCTGTAGAGATTCCATTTGTCGTTTGGTTGTTTTTTTTCAGAGTGTAGTCAGTTAGTGAGGGGGAGCTCTTAGTAGAGAAAAGCGGGGGTTGATTTGCGCGGGAATGGCTGGCCACGTGGAGGTTTTTCATTGGGTGTTTGTAAAACGGGTTTGTTATGGGATTCCGTTGTACTATTAGGCGGTTATGATCGAATCACAATATTGCCCTTTGTTCAGAGCCACGTTGGGCTTCTAGGCCCAATCCAGCAAGTTCTTTTTTTTTTATTTTTTATTTTTATATTTTTGATTAAACCCTAATAAAATACTGATTGAATGGTTCCTAAATTATCCTTACTTGGCTCTCAAGTTTATTTTATGGTTCCTAAAATCCCTAATCTTTGATCGTCAAGCCTTCTCGTCGAACATACACAGAACCCGATTCTCATCTCTCGCTGTCTCTGCCATATTCATTACTTACAACACATCGAGAGTAACTAGCCACAACATGGGCGCACGAAAGAAACGTGCAACTAGGGTTTCAGACGACGCCGACGAACTGGCTCTGTCCCCCTTGCAAGCTATTCTCTTGGCCGATAGTTTTGTCACCAAGTTCCGCCCCATCACTCTCGAGCGCCCCAAAGTGTTGCTGCCATTGGTGACGGTTCCTATGATAAATTACACGCTGGCTTGGCTCAAGTTGGCCGGGGTTGGAAAGGTTTTTGTTTTCTGCTGTGCTCATTCTAAGCAAGTTATTGATTATTTGAAAGATTCTGAGTGGGGGTTGCAGCCTAATTTTATTTCCATCATTGAGTCTCATAATTCCGCTA
>CAODLS010607435.1:0-12893 GCA_948243855.1 Flueggea neowawraea
CAACCACACAAAGCTGAACAAATCAACCAAAACAACACATAAAACAACTAATCACCTAATTCCCAATTGAAGATTAAGCATTAAATCATAATTCTTATGCCCTTTGGAGATAGTCTGGCCAGGTTTCTTGATCTCAGAACCCTCCACTGACCCACAAGGACTTCTTTGAACTTCACCAGCACAACTACTCACATTGTTGGTTTCACTCTCATTCTCATTATAATCAGAACCATCTTTCTCCTTATAAATCATGGAAGCTTCAACATTGTCAACAATATCACAAGTAATATCACCAGCTTCTCCATCCAGCTCCCATATACAAATCCTGGGAAAGTTGGCGTCCATCGATAAACGCTTCCTCGCCACCACTACGTCATCAACCTTGTATGTAAAGACCCCTTTACCCTTAGGAACACCATTCTCCCAATACCCTTCAAACCTGTTGCAATTCTTCAACGTCAGAACTCCTTTCCCGTGAATCACTCCGTTTCGCCACTCACCAACGTATTTACTTCCATTGCTCCACTCATAGCTACCTTCTCCGTCCTGTAAATTACACCTCCACCAACCACTGTACACGTCACCATTTCCGTATCTCTTCTCACCAAACCCGTGTTTCCGGTCCATCAACCATTTCCCCTTGTACATGTCACCGTCGACGCCGATGAAGGTTCCTTCTCCGTCCATCTTCCCGGCCTTGAACTGCCCTTCGTATGTTGCACCGGAAGGCCACGAGAACTTACCAACGCCGGAGGCTTTCCCTAACTTCCACTCTCCTTCATACATACAACCATCGCTCCACAAGTACTTGCCTTTGCCGTGCGGGACGTTACCCAGAAGCGTCCCCTTGTAGACATCGCCGTTCGGCAGCACCCTCTCGACTTCCACGGACTCACCGGAGGTCGAGAAGCCGGCAATGACGACAGCCGACGTGTCGCGGGTGGGGGTCACGCGCCGGTGGTTGGGCTGGGATCTAGCTCGTGAGGCGACGAGGTGGCACCGGGAGGGGACGAGGAGGTGGATATCTTTGTCGTCTTTAGAGGCGGTGGCTGTGGATTGAGAGATGGTGAAGAAGGTCTCCTGCATTTCACTGTTATCGTTTGAAAAAAAAAAGAAGGAAACAATGGGTTGCTTTGTGAGTAGGTTTCGTCAAGGGGGACTCGCCGGAGAATGCATTACCGGCAGCATTTCCGGCGACCCAGAAGAGGAAACGAGGAGTGCGTTAATGGGTGGGAGAGGGATTGTTTAGTGCGTGCTGCTGTAGAGGAAGGCTTGTCGATGGTGTTTACAGTGGAAATGTGAACCAAACAACGACAAGAAAGAACCTGAAGAAAGAGAGAGAGAGAGGAGTAAAGAGAAATGGAGGCAAAAAAAGTTAAAAGAGAGAGAGAGAGAGAGAGAGTAAATGGGGCGGCTTAAGCTTTGTCGAGGGAACGTTGTAGGTAGAGACTCTCCTTCGCGGCGTGGCCATTGCTTTCTTCAGTGTGTAGTCAGAAAAGCAACGAATTAGACATTAAACCAAAATTAAATTTAAACTAAACTCGAGTTTACTAATGCTACCCATTTTTACGTTGAAAATTATGCTTTTAATCTCAATTTGTTATCGATTTTGCTCACTGTTCGATGTATATTGCTAATTCCAGAGAAGCAAATCGAGTTGCTGATCGGCTTGCTCCAAGTTTTTCCATTTTTAATTCCAATTCAGTGGTTGTTTATGCCTTGAATTAGAAATGTTTTTTGTAGGCAGGATGCCAATGCTTCTTAGTAAAAAAAATTTTTCTTTGCTGATTTAAAAAAGAAATCTCCACTTATTAAAACTATCTCATTTAATATTTTTATTTTTTCATTACATAATTTACTTAAGCCAATTAATACAAACTCATCAAGTATTTTGTTTTTTTATATAAAGACGTGTCACATACTATAGACGTTGGTAGTATTACGAAAGAGTAAACAATAAATAATTTTTTAAAAATTATTGGACATGTATAATATATTATATATTCAACATATTATTATTTTTACAAGACATCTCAGTCTTTTTATTTTTTTACAGTATAATTTATTAATATATAATTTATTTTTATTATCTACCACTCAATTTATTCAAATCAAACACCTCCTTTAAATTTTTATAAATTTTTTTGGTTATTATTTTTGTTTCTATTAGTCTACTACACTACTACTAACAATTTATCTCATTGGAAACTGATACAATTTAAATTCATATATTAAAGGCATTTTATATTTTTCCATAAATGACTAACATGATCCAATTAGATTCTCTCAATTCGACATTTGATTACCTTATTTGAAAAAAATGGCCTTTCCTTTCACTTTTTCGACTTATAATGATATCTTGTATGATTTTATTTACTGATTTTGAGTAAAAAATAATTGAAGACAATCTTAATGTTCAAACTCGAATTATTTTTTATTTATATTTGTCAAAATATTAATTTTTGGAATTATATTTACAAATGTTTGTTTTTTTAATTGCAAATCCAATATCAATTATGAAACATTAGTTTCTTAAACAACTAAGAAAACTAAAAAAAATAACTATCAAAAGTTGAATGAAGTTACACGGACTCCTTATCCCTCAAGGAAAAAAAAGATCATCAATTGAGCATGAGAGTTTTGTTGCTCAAGAAAACTCCATCCATTTAATAAAAAGGGAAGCCAAAAAATTGCAAACACTTTTCGCTTTGATAATTTGAAAAGTGAGAAAACAAAATAATCACAAAATTCTTGAAGTGAATATCAATGGCACAACAAGAATTTGGTCAAGATGAGTCGACATTAAATAAAGAGATGAAAGATAAAATAGACCGAGTAGAGTCGATGAAATATCCTAAAGATTGGTTGGAGAGCGGGTGGAGTCGGAGAGGATGTGGCTCCGCCATTGGAGAATATACATTTTCATGATGTTTCCGAGAATAAGAAATGAATAGCATCGTGGTTCGGGTTCCCAATCACTGAAAGGAAAAAGAGAGGTTTTTAGTGATACATGTAGCGGTAATACATTTGCAATTTGGTGTGTGTATGAGATTCCTTAATTCTTGTATTGGTAATGCAACCCACAAACACACTCCTATTTTGTCTTAATTGATCTTTCCTAACTTTTATTTTTAATTAAAACATAAATATGCCCAAATGCATAGTCAAAACCTCGATTTTGACCTTTTCCTTTTTTATCTTTAAAAATTTGTTTGCTTTATTTTGCCAATAATCTGTTTGTTTGTGTGAGTAGTGTGCTTTAGGTGTTCTTTGAAATAAGGTTTTTGTTTCGAGTAGATGATTGTATAAAATAATTTACATTTAAAAGCATGTTGATTGCATGAAACAATTATATAGTATTTTTATAATTTACTTTATTAAATTTATCTCAAGCAAATATTTTGATGTTTTCATCATATAACATACACTATCCACTATTTAACATTTTTTCTTAAGAGTTAGGTTACTTTGAAACAAAACATGTTAACATAACATATTATAATTTTTAAAAGACGTCTATTGTCTTAATTTTTTTACTAAGCAATCTATCAAACTGCAATTTACATATATTATTGGCTAATCAATCTACTAAAATCAAACACTTCTTTGTTTTTTTTTTTATTGAGATTCTCTACTTTGTTATTTACAAAGAGAAATTCTATGTACACTTTTTCATGCATTTTTAATCAAAATTTGAGACGTGTTATTTATAATTTGTATATGTTTAAAGAAATTAACTTTTTCTTTCATATATTTGATTGGAGACTGCATAAAAGAGTGTAAAAAAGAAAATATTGTTAGCATTTGTAATTTATAAAGAGAAAAAACGTGTTATCTACTATATTTTATTTGCTGATCCATAAATATTATATTTCCCAAACAATTCCTAGGCTACAACGCTATTTGTGTGTTTATATAGGTAGCTGATGACGCGGCAGTCCTCAAATTGCCTATATTATGGCACACAACACAACCTGTGTCTTTTAACTCAAAATGGTCTCTCCCACTCCAAATGGAAATACTAGCTTCATTTCCTAAATCGGCTTTCGTTTCTGAACCTTCCTCCATTACACATATCTTTTCTGTCCACAATTCAACTTATACATTTGGTGTACACGAGGCTTTTATTTTTGACATTTGATTTAACATACGGTACATTCAAAGTAGAGTTGACAATTTTTGGCAAGTTTATGACACGATAACACGATTATAGTGTATACATTATGACAAGATACGAATGACACGAAATCAATTTTTTTAATATTTATGTTATGTATAATGAATGTATAATGATGTATGATAATAAAATAACATAACACGATTATAACACGACTAACACGAATTACTACCCCTAATTCAAAGTATTAAGATGTTTTGTTGTGATAGATTTAATAAAACTAAATTGTATGAATATCTTGCATTGTAAAAAGATAAAAAAAAATGTCACTTCATCTTAGAGTTTAGACTTATATTGCTTTATACAATTTATATTTATCTTAAACAAACTCCGTAATTCTCTAGATTGTGGTACTCTCTTCCTTTTTACTACTATCATATCTCTCCAAGACTCCATACTTCATTTTTCTATTTGTTTTTTGTTTCTACCACATGCATCAAACCAATAATTAAATAAATCGAAAATTAACAAACAGTTTGAGTTACTAATCTTAATATGCGTAACGAAAAATATAAGCAGAAGCGAATCTAGTTTTGTACTAACTTCGCATGCAAACCACTTTCGTTGATTAATGAAGAGAATGACATGAATTAGTTTTGTCTTCTATATTTCACATGAAGATCAACACAAACACATAATTGCGAGTAGATGAAGAAGACAAACTCCTCCTTCTTTCCCTAGAGGTCGACGGCCTCATTCTCTCTCTTGGGAGAGAAGACGTCTTTGTGTGTGTGGTCAATACAGGTTTAAACCCTAATTAGAGTTATGTGTCAACTATATGTGGGTTTTTATATACACTTATTTAGAGCCCAACTTTGTCACTTAATCAATTAGGGCTTGACCTAATCGAGTCGGTCACATGAACAAGATAACCAAGTTTAAACCAAACCAAGCTCGAACCAATCGTCTTGTCATAGGCGATCTACGTTTTTCTAACTGTTTTAGATTGTAACTTTTTCTGCAATCTTTTTACATTGTAATTTATTTTTGTTATTCCAGACAAAAGAAAATTGTTTTTTTGTTATTGAATTAAATTAAATCTTTTTTCCCCGAGAAATTAAACAGTTAACTGTTCATTTAGTTTCTGTTTTAGCATTTTCCAAGTTATTTTTTCGCTTTTCATTTCTAGTTAAATTTGATTTATTTTCAATAAATCGAGTTCTTCTTAAAATTGACCTTATTTTTAGTTTCAATATGACGAATTCAACTCAAATTAGTCGAAACTAGTTATGTATTTTTAGTGTGAACCATGTAGTTCATGTGCTTGTTTTAATGTAATTGTCCAAAACTATAAAATGTAGCAACGAGAAAGTGCATCAAATAAGTGTACCTTCTTATAGTATATTTGGTTTAAAGGAAGGTGCTTCCTTACAAATGAACTAGAGTAATCAGAAACCAAATGAGGTCACAGGTTAAATCACTCAGTTTTAAAATATTTTTGGTATCTATTTAATCTAGATATGAATTAATCTAGGTCTATATGTTCAACAAAACTCTTTTTACCGGATTTTAAAGTTTTTCATACCTTAAACTTGAATTTAAGGTCTCTTATTAAGGAAAGAGAAACCTTCATTGCTACACCATAACTCTTGTTTGTAAGCCATCGAGTTCTTTAGCATGCACTCTACAAGTCCTATATAAACAAGCTCAAATCTATATATCTATATTTTAAAAGTATAGATGTGGGAATTTAAAAAGAAAAAGGTCTAAAATGCCCTTCTTTAAAAATCCGAAATAAAAGAAATAAAATACTTTAAATTTTAAGGTGCTTACATGGCAAACAAAATTGTAAGTCCTAAATTTTTTTCACCCTTTAAATTAGAAATAAAATACTTTGAACTTCATGTTTCTGAACCTAAAAAAAGGGAAACGTCCTAATACTATTAGCTCATGTCTTCCACTAAATTTTACTCAACTTCCTATAGGTAACAATTTCCTCCAAATTTTACTCTACCGGTTTTTAATAAATAAATAATTTAAAGTTTAACGTTCACCTAATAAATAAATTTTAAAAAAAATCAATTTTCTCTTTATTTCTTTTTTATTATTCTAAACTATTAGAAGTTTGTATAATAGAAAAAGTTCAATTATTAGAATTATTTCTTTTATGCAACTATACTGTGCAAATTAGTATATTTTGTTTAAATTGCTTTTAAAGGTATTAATTTTACTTTTTTCATTTTTTTAAAATGAATTAAATTAAATTACGCCTCCTAATTTACTATCAAATATTTTATATAATTTCATTGTATGTAAACACTTATTCACAACTACTGTAATTTATATTTAAGATTTATCTTTCGAAATTTCTATCTATTAGTTTATTTAGTAAGGAAAGAAATAAAGTATGGATCAATTTGTCGGGTAAGAGCATTCCCAACTTAACACTCTACTTTTATAGCAAATTTACTAAAAAATACAGTATCTACATATAAAAATATTTTCAACTAGTAACTTTCTTTCTTTCTAACTCTAAAAAAAATTGTATTTTGCATATTCCTTTTACATCATATTTTTTTATTATTTTACAAATTAAACTCAAATTTAATTCTTTTTAAGTTTTCATTAAAAAAATACATTTTGCTATTTAATAAGATTAAATATTACAAAATATAATTATAAATATTATAATGTTTAAAATACGTGGTTAACATGCAAAAATAAATGAAATACAAATACCAAAAAGTCCGATAAATATACATCATATTGAATAAAAAAACAAAAAGTTAAATAAGTTCTTAACTTAAGAATGAATTATAGTCGCACGTTATAGATTGAGTTTATTTGCTTGTTAGATAAGTGCAAATTTAAGTCGTTTCACTTAAATTAAAAAAAAAAACAGGTTAAATGGCGTAGCTACATTCGCTTGGCACTATAGCGCATGCCAGAATTGGTGTGTGTAATAGTGTTCGGTTGGAGGGCCTTTTCACTGCAAAATAACGTTTTACTCTATTTATATTGTTCGGGTGGAGATGCTCTAAGGAAAAAATGGTTGAATATATAGACTATAGTGATGCGAGAAAAGTGAACTATCAAGGAGAATAGGCGGGAGGGTATATATGTGGTTTATAGAAGAGGATGATCTACAATGAAGGAAATAAGAATAAGAATATGGAAGGATGATCGAAGGTGGAGGAGGTAAGAACATACGCTGGATCGCCTACAATAGAAAGAGACAAGATACAGAGAAAATAAGTATGGAAAAATTATTATTGTAGAGAAGGTAGTTTGTGGATTGTGGTAGATGAAGGAAGGATAGAAAAAGGGTGGTATATGGTAGAGGACAAGTGCATATGATGAGATAGTAACGGACCTAGAACTAAATTTATTGGAGACCCGACGATAATAAGTACATATAAGATATCATAAATAAATTATAATTATATCTTATATATGTATTATATTTTAAGTCCGTGACTCCTTTTAGGTCTACCCCTAAATACGCAGTAGATGGTACAAAATGATGGTCAACGATAATGGGAAAACGCAGTATTAGAAAGATTTTGTAAATTTTTACCAAACATAAAAAAAATCCTTCTTACAATTTTTTTTTCTATTCTTCTATATTACATTCTTTGTGAAGAGTAAAAATTATTTGCTTGTTCTCAAAAGATAATTGTTTAAACTGTCTTTATTTCTTATAAAATTTACTTTAATGGTAGGATATATAAGCGAATAAGTGTTTTTCACTATACAATTATCGTCAACTGAATTTTGAGTGTACTTTTTTACAAGTCAGTTTTAGATGTCTGATTTCGTGTGTGTATTTGGATATATAGGATTTCGCTGGGATGGAAAAAGTAATATATCTTCATAATCAAAATCATATTCACGTAGATCAAGTATTATCAAAGCCCTAATTAGTATTGATACTTTTGAGCAAAATTACTAACATGGCAACATAATTAATCACAATTTCTTCCAAACATTTATTATAAAATCTCCAATCACTTTTACAATCTATTTGATATGAAATGAATATAAATTTCATTTCATTTGTGAATAAAATAAAATGAAATTCACTAGAAATTAAATTTACAAACGAATTGATCTGTTTGGTATAATATATACTAGAATTTCAATTATTTCATTTGTAAATAAATTTCTTGTTTGGCGTGACTTAGAAATTAGATTTATTTGTATATTATAACTAAAATATTCTTACATTTATAATACTAATCAAAATTATGACAACAATATTATAACAACAATTATTTTTTGATTATTTAAATAATTATTTAATATACGTTAAATATTTAATTATTTAATATGAATTTAATATTAAATAATTAAATATTTTTTAAAAATTGCATTATTTTAGAATTGAAAGGGAGGGAGAGAGGGCGAGAGGGAGACAGAGAGGGATAGTGAGAGAGAGGGAGAGGGAGACAGAGAGGGATAAAATTGTCCAAAAGAAAAATGATATGGAATTCATTTGCAAATAACATCTATTTAACTTGGATTTATAAATGAATAATTTTAACTTACCTCCAATTCCTTCATTTGCAATTCTTGGATTTGAGTTTTTTTTTTAAAAGCAAACCAAATAACATAATTTAGATTTGTAATCACTTGAGTTTGCCTCAAGTGAAGATATTAGTTCTTTTCTTATTGAAGATATGTCTATCATTTTTTTTTTCAATTTTTAACACTAATGATAAGTCATTACATATTTATCTTATAGTGTATGACTTCATTGATAATACTTATAGTGACCTTTTTCATGTTCTTATTTTCATAGGTGGTCCATAATTTTTTTTCCTTTTTCCTACTTTTAAAATATATTTAAAATTAAAAAATAATATTTATTAAAGTCTTGCTCAAGTAAATCTTTCTTGCTAGAGTAAGATCTTAACTTTTCCTATTTAGTTCAACTTGATCTTCCATGATCAAGTGTTTTCTCATTTATCTCCAGTGTTATCTAGGTAAAAAATATTATGCTCTTACAAAAATATGGGGTTTGACCATTGAGATATGTATCTCAAGGATTTAAACATCATATATGTACTTTTATATTTCTATCACTCAGTTATAATAGAACTTCTTACTTGAGTAAGATCTTTAAGTTTCCTTCCTTGAAACAACTCCTGTATAAGGAGTCCCTTCAAAGTTGTGTTGCTCGAGCAATTTATTTTGTTAAACTCATACTTTTATATATTGAGTAAGATGAATATCCATAGATTTTTTTAATTGCTATTATAATAATTCTTGCTCTAGTAAAGAGCTTCTTGCTTGAGTAAAACACTCTTGTAAAATAATCTTTCACAACTGTCTCAATTCTTACTCGAATTAGACGTTGTTTAATAGGTAATAAAGACTTGAACATTTATCTCTCACAAAATGATATTTTCTTGATCAAATGAGAAATCTCTTACTCAAGTCACTTCATTTAGAATCTTTAGTCTTGCTCTAATCTTATTGCTCAAATGAGATCATATTTTTCTATTTTTTTAATCATCATAACTTAGAGAAACTTTAATGATTTTTCTCTTATATCTTTAGTTTTACTCAAGTGAAAATATCCCTTACTCTAGTAAAGCATCTGATTTGACCATTAAGACAAATATATCTAGAATATTCAAATATCATAGGTGTACTTTTGTCTTTTCTATTTCTTGAGCTAGAAAAAATCTTGGTTTATTGAGGTATTCCTTAAAAGATGTATTACTTGAGTAAAGAATTCAAATGGCTCGAGACAACCTTTTTTCCTCGAGTAAATTAAAAGGCACTTATAAATCTTTCAAAAAAAAGAAACTTTCTTGTTTAAGTCAATGAACTTAAAGAAACTTCGATGTTTTTTCTTGTATAATTCCAATACTTGAGTGAGAATATCCTTTACTCGAGTAAAACGTCTAATTTGAACATTGAGACAAACATGCCTAAAAAATTCAAATCTTGTAGGTGTACCTTTGTCTTTTCTATTACTAGAGATAGAAAACTTCTTGTTCAATTGTAAGAGTCTTGAGTTTTCCTTCCTTGAAATAACCCTCTGTATAAGTAAGTTCGAAGATATTTCGCTCGTGTAAAGAATTCATTCTGCTCAAGCTACATCTTGTAGCTTTTTCTATCATTATGACCTCAATTCTTACTCGAGTAAGAGCTCGCTATTTAAATAAAACACCTTCATGGTTTATTCTCTCAAGCCCACCTTATTCTTGCTCGAGTTAGATGTTGGTGTTGGTAACAAACATTTAGCCTTCTATCCATTTATGAACAAATGATGATTATTGAGTGAAAAACCTCTTCTTCAAGTTAACTCATCCGAGAATCTCCAATTAGTTCAAGAGCAAATCTTATTGCTTGAGCAAGATAACACTTTTTTAGTTTTTCCAACCATTGAAACTTAAAGGAATTTTAATGTGTTTTCTCTCCTATCTCAAGTTTTACTAGATTGACAATATCTATTACTTGAGTATAGTATCTAATTTTATTGTTGAGACAAATATACCTAGAAAATTCAAATATTATAGGTGTATTTTTATCTTTTCTATTAAATGAGTTAGAAAACGTCTTACTTGGAAAACATATTACTCTTGTGGGAGCATTATGATTACTTTCCTTGAAAGGGTTGCCTTTGTATGTAAGGTATCCTTTAGAAGATGTATTGCTCGAGGAAAAAACTCGTATTGCTCCAATCACACCTTTCTTGTTCAAGTAAAATGCACTCATAGATTTGTCTATCGTTACTAATTTAATTCTTACTCAAGTAAAGAGCTTGTTGCTTGAGTAAAACATGGTTATAGAATTGTCTCTCACGAATGCCTCTATTCTTGCTCATGTTTGATGCTATTGTGCACTAATAAAGACTTTTAACTTTCATTTCTCACAAAACAATGGTTTCTTGCTGGAATGACAAATCTCTTACTCGAGTTATTCCATCTCGAATTCTCACTCATGTTTAAGTAAGAACCTTATTCTCAAGCAAAATTGCACTTCTCTAGTTTTTTCTCAATTAGCAAAACTTAGAAATTGCTTGAAAATACCAACCTTTTCTGTTTTGTTTTTCTACATATGTTCTTTAATATATATATTATATATAGATTATTTAAAAAATAATTTGCTTGAAAATATGCTACAATATAGTTGTTTTTACTAACTCAAATTGATTTAATTATCTTCAATCACGTGATTTAATTTTATTTTAAACTATATATACTCTCTATGTATAGTTAAGTTCAATTTTGTGTCCTTAAGGAACGATTTTTTTTTTTCAAATTGAGTAGTTTGGCTCAATTTTATTTGTGTAAATTATCTATTTTTTGATATTTACTAAAGAACTTTTTAAAAATTACATTTTCAATTCGAATTAGAACTTTTAATTTATTAGCATTTTTAATCTGATCTTAATGCTAACTGAATAAAATTTAAAGAACGAAATCATATTCATGATAATACATATGCACAAAAAAAATTCAAGTATTCTATTTGATTGATGTAAATTTTCTTATGCTGCACACACATAAAATTATTATTAAAAAAATTACAAAATCTTGGAGAAAAAGAGTATTGTGTTTATTTTTCATTTTCTGGTATAAGAGATTTCAGTTCCTGTTGTTTAGTTTGAAATTTGAATTAAAAAATTATTACTTTTATTTGTTTTAATGTGGGTTCTATTATAGGAGTGATATTTTCGTTTTTAGTTTGTTGAGTTGTAATAGGAGTATTATTTATTTAATTTCTCTTGATGTCTACCATTTTTTTTCTTCTTCTTTTTTTTGAATTATTAATTTTTATTATTTAAGTAATTGTCTTTAAATTAAACAAGAATATTTTAGACTTTTTCTTTTTTAGTTTTCTACTCCATACTTTTATATATAGTACAAATATAAATATAGATTTTTAGAGAGAAAAATTACACGTTTTGTACCCTTTTCAATCTTTTTTCACAAATTTAATCTATTTGAACTTATTTTCACGAATATCCCCTTATAATTCTTTTTTTGCAAATGTATGAACTACCTTGTCACGATCCATTCCCGGGACCATGACTAGCGTACGAGGTGAACCGTTTTTGGGAGCCCGGCTCATCTCGCACAAGCCTATATACAGAACTATTACCAAAATTATATTTAATGAAATATGATAAAAACCAACTAAAAGTTTAAACATCATTTATTAAAACAAAACATGATATAAATTTGAGCGAAAATAATTTCAAATTAAACATTTGAAATATCAAATACAATAACAAAAATTCAAACAAAACCCACAGAACACCGGTGTCGAGCCTCTACTAATCATACAACAGGGCCCGATCAAAAGTGCGATAATCGCAACGTCAGGGTACCTCACTAAGCGTCAAATGTCAACGATCATAATCCCCAATAGTTACCTTCAAGATGATAATAAACAGGGGACAAAACAAACAAAGAAAATGGGGTCAACCCAGTGAGAAAAAACACTCCAGATTGCCTATTCCTCATGTACGTGAGTTCTGTATGCCTTACGTACGTCATCTTGCAACAACATATGTTGTGCAAGAATTCCAGTTAACGTATGTTTCACAAATTTCCAACGTACGTCAGCATACTCCAGACAGCATTCCTCAACTTCTTTTGATTCCAAACGCGTGTCGGATCATTCCCGATGTTTGACGACACCCAACCTTACAAAAATAACCTCTTTCAACTATCCAAATATCATCTCGAACACTTAAGAATCAAATCATAACTAAGATCATTCAAAATCGAATGACATTTCACTAAAGAACTTGTCC
>CAODLS010607442.1:0-22835 GCA_948243855.1 Flueggea neowawraea
CTTTGATCGTCATGATTACTGAACACACAACTTCCATCACCTGGCCCTTCAAAACCAAGGCATTCATCCCCATCTAGTGCACCTAGAAAATCAATATCAAAAGCATCAGAGTTCCTTCCACGACTCTTCTTTCTCATCGCAAAGTACAAACTCCTGACACTTTCAACCTTTCTTTTTGCGGAATTCTCCACAATTTCCATCGAAACACTACCACCAGGCTTACTACCATTATTTCTAAACTTTGGATATGAAAGCTCCAACTCAACCATGCGAGCAGAAGCCTCGGCCGAGACATCAGCATCGTAAAGGAGAGCATGCCACCGCTCCTGCAGTTCGCGAACTGTGAACTTGCGGGAGAACCGAACCGCTCCTTTAGCAAGCGCTTCCAAAGAAGCACCTGCCTATAACAACACAACAGCAACAACAAAACGGCACCGAATCAGCAATTCAACATAAGCACGAACATAAACAGATAATTGTACAACATTACATAGGCTAGGGTTTGGAATCGAGAAACTAAGCAATAGACAAAAATTCGCGAGCAGAGTAACGGAAAGGCAGAAATTAGGAAAGAAATTAAAGGTACCTCAACGGCGTTTTTCAATAACAGGTCGTCTTCCGGGATCCATGAGCTGACTGAAGCAGCGAGAGCTGCCATGGATGGCGTTTTCACATCCAAACTGAAATTAATTTAAAAATGTGATTTATTTAGAGATAAGCGCAAAACGAAATTGAGATACTCTCAGCACTGATTTGCGAGGATATTATGAGCTTAAGTTATCTCTGAATCGAAGCTCACATGGGAGCGCGTGTGGAGTTTGAGGAGTAACGATAGTGGTGAGGATAGTGACTGTGAAGGCGGGTAAGTAATTCCCGGCGAATATTCGTTTGCGTTTCAAGTACTGTTCAACTAACGGCGTTAGCCGTTGGCGGTCAGACTTTTTATAGATTTCTTCAAATTGTTATTAATTTTTTTTTGTAAAGAATCAGAATAATATTGTACAAAGAATGATTCATACACTTATGTACAAAGTAAATCTGTAAGTCCATTTTTCAATTATTTCTATCAAACTCTGATCACATTTAGATAAAGAGATAGATATAATGAGGAGCAACAGACAAATAAACCTTTGCTAAACAATCTAGAAACCAAAAACAGAGAAAAAAACATTTCACAACAATCTAAATCAATGTCAAAACAGAAATAAGATATAATGAATTATTAAATCAAATTGTTATTATTAAATCAAATAATGAATTGGTAAATGATTTGTAAGTGAAAATGGTATATAATATAAGATATGGAAATTAAATAAAAATAAGTATTAGTACATTTTTTACAAAAAGAAATTTTTATCTTACTCCATCGTATACATATTTATGGCAATGCAAATAAGATTCCAGAATTATATCAGACTTTATTCGTTTTAATGGCAAGACTGAATTTTTTTTTGGATGAAATGGTTCAAATTTTAAATTAAAATCCAAATCTTAAAAATTTTAATTGAGCAGCCGCTACTGCAACTTGAGGTGTTATTTTCGAATTGGAACCGGCGAATCAAAATTGGACCGGTCAAAACCGAAATTAAATCGGAATGAGAACCAGCTGATCAAAACCAGAGGTTTGCGGTTCAAGTTCCGGTTCGACTTCTCCAGAAACCGTGAACCGGCAGTTCGAACCGAAATATAACCGTTGGGAACCGGCGGTTTCTAGCCGCCGGTTCCAACGGTCATTCCTTTTTTTTTTTGTTTTTTATTTTTTCAACTCTATAAATACTTCATCCATCCTACTATTTTTACACCATTCATTCTCTCTCAATCTCAATCTCTTCTACATTCTCACTCTTTCAAAATATATTTTGTTCTAAATTGTTTTTATTAATTATTTATATATTTTATTATTGCAATTACGTTTTTTATATTTCTCTAAGTTATTTTTTGCAATTATATTTTTTCAAATTCCTTCCACTTTTTTATTATAGTTTAATTTAGTTATTTTATTATTTCATTATATTTAATTAATATTTGCATCAATGAAAAATTTTAGTGAAAATAGAATTTTTGAAATTGAAAATATTAGAACTCAAGAGAGTCAAACTCAATCAATTCTCACCCAAGGAAATGAGGAAGGAGCGAAAAAAAGAGTTTCTAGTTCCGATATTTTTAAAATTTATTTTAAGAAAATTCCTAGTGGTGATAAAAAAATTAAAGTTTTTTTGTAATTATTGTGCGAAGGAATACTCGTTCAAGCATGGAGGGGGCTATGGAACATTTCAAAAACATATAATACAAAGCATCTAGAAAAAATGGGAATGGCGAGAGGACAAACGCAACTAACCTGGTTTGCTTCTTCTTCTTCCTCTTAACCTAGTTTATTTCGTTATAATCATGACAAATCTAGTAAGAGTTTTACTCAAATGGTTGTTGTTTATCATTTAACATTTAGTTTTGCTAAAAATTTAGGATTTAATAAATAGGTTAAAAAAATTGTCAATCGGCTTATAAACCAATTAATAGACATTTGGTTAGAAAAAAATTGCTTAAATTTTATAAAAACCAAAAAAAGGATTTAATAAATTATTTTCAATCAAATGATATGCATGTTTCTATTTGTTCTGATATTTGGAGTAATCATACTTTGACGCATTCATATATGGGTATTACATGTCATTGGATTGATGAGAACTTTATTTTGCAAAAAAGAGTTTTAGCATATAGATATTTTGATAAATCTTATTCTGCATTAAATATTTGTAGATTAATCCATAACATTTTAGAAGAATATAGGTTGGTCCATAGAATTTTTTCAATTTCATTTGATAATGCATCGGCTAATAATACTTGTGTTAACAATTTAAAACATATTTGTCAACCGAATTTTGGTAGACGATTTGATAATGCGTCGGCTAATCAATGAGTGTTCATATTCAACCAATTAAAAAAGTTCTTTCTCATATGTGGGTTCGTCCTAGGATCCAACGAGAGTGGACAATTTTTTATATTCAAAATGGTAAACAACCAAAACTTTTTGCAAAAGATATTTGTACCTGTTGAAACTCGAATTTTAAATTGCTTTTCAATTATTGATTACAAAAATTTATTATGTTCTTTTACCTCTCAATATATTCTAAATAGTAATCTTTTACCTACTACTTGGAATATTTGTGAAAAAATTATGCAAATTTTACAATGTTTTAATGATGCCACTAATTTTTTTAGTCATGTTTATAAACACAGTTCGCATGAGTTTTTAGAACAAGCATTAAACATAGCCAGTGCATTTAACAAGGGCGAGAAAATTGAAGAAATTAAAGATTCCGTCCTCCAAATGAAATTGAAATGGTTAAATTATTTTAAATTTATTCCTGATATTTATCTTGTTGCATTTATTTTTGATCCTAGAGTTAACAACAAATTTGATTTTTTGAAAGATATTTTGGAAACTTATTATTCATTGTTAGATTTAGAAAATGAAAATGATATTGGTATTTTACAAATTGTTACTAGAGTTAGGCTTTTGACAAATGAATTATTAGCATCTTTTTCTATTTCTTGTCCAAATAAGGAATCGAATTCATCCTCACTTCCACCTATCCATACTTCCTCCTCATTGTTCATGGGATCCAAATTAATAGCGGATAGGCGAAAGAAACCACTGAGTGCTTCAAACTCTCATAACGAGTTTGAAGTTTATCTAAACACTATTTTTTAGGTTGGTGGTAATTTTCAGATTTTAGATTTTTGGAAACAATACAAGATGACATTTCCTACTGTCTCGAAGGTTGCACTCCAGGTACTAGTCGTCCCCGCCTCCACCGTAGCAGTTGAGCAAACTTTTAGTATGAGAGACAACATTTTAGATGCTAAGAGATTGAGATCGGCTCCCGAGATGTTGGAAGCCCAAGTTTGTGTTGATGATTGGTCAAGGGAGCTTCAAAGGACTCAAGACAAACTCCATTCATCATCATTCGAAGGTGAGAAGTTCTTTGAATGCGCTTCCACAACAAATACTTCCAACTTCAACGACAAGAGTTAGTTTAATTTTTTACTTTGTGTTTTAATTTATCAATGTGTTTTAATTTATCATGTATTGTTAATTGTTGAATTGTATAATTAAATTCGGTGTTGTAACCACGGTATTCCTCCACCACAAGTGAGAGCATCTAATAAAATATAATGAGTTTTTTTATTTTATTTAAAATTATGTGATGTAATTACTACTAGAATAGTTAATTTGTTTGAAAATTATTAAAAAAATGAAAAAATAAACCGAAAAATTTACAAACCGAAAAAATAATTGACAGGATAAAATAGAGGGTTAAAAACAAAATTTTTTAAAAAAAGAGGAAATTGAACCGAACCGACAGTTGAACCAGTCAAACCTAGTCAAACCAGGTCAAAACTAGAACCGGACCAAACCGCACTGTTTGGTTCCGGTTCCTCCATTCCAGGAATCGGAACCGCCGATTCCAGAACCGACAACACCTTTAACTGCAACAAACAAAACAAACGAATGTTAATTAACACACAATTAACATTGGAGGTGTTTATTCAGTAAAAAAAAGTAGAAAAAGTGATGTATTTTCTAAAAGTGATATATTTTATAAAAATTGAAATAAGTTATAAATAGTAGGGTGAATTACTATTTCGTCCCTATCTTATAGCGCATTAGTCGTTTTCATCCCTCAGTTTTGAAAAGTCTCTTATTTCGTCCATGTCGTTAGATGCAATTTCTGAAAATTAAAGAGACAGCAAAAGACATTATTACCCTTGCCAAGTCAGACATTTGACTTCCTCTCCTGTGATTCTTTTTCTCTCATTTCCTCTCTCTCTTTCTCTCTCTCTCTCTCTCTCTATGAGGCTCTCTATTGTATCACCTTCCCGTTCTCTCTCTTCGTCCATCCTCTCTCTCTCCCTTGCTCCTCATGTCTTCCCCTCCTCTGTTTCTCTTATGTAATCACCCACACCCATAACCTTTGCTTCCCTCTCTCACGACGTCGTCGCTTCCTCTCTTCGTCCCCTCCCTCAAAATGATGACGCTACCACTTCCTCTCTCCATCCCTTCCCTCAAACCACCACTGCCACCATCTCTTCTAGTTTTCTCTCCATCGCATTCTCTCTCTCACTAGTCCTATTTCTTCCTTGAAAATCGCCGTAAAAAGAAACTCCTTAAAAGACACCGACGAAGACAAAGTGGGTATGGGGAAATTGGAGCTCGAGATCTAGAAACATAGATGCCGACGGAGACTAAGGTGATTGAGACTCAGTCTTATTTGTTTATGGGCATTGATTTTTTCCTCCATAGCTTGGGTTAGCTTAAAATTTGAACTGAATTTGAGAAGATTGACCTGAATTTGAAACAAAGAAGAGGAGGAAATGGTTCTGATTGGGGTTTTGTTAAGTTTTGTTAGAAGCTTGGGTTAGCTTAAAATTTGGGTTTGAAACAAAGAAGAGGAGGAGCTTGAATTTGCCCGATACTTGAAACTTTGAGCTACTTTGGTTGTGGAGTTGTAGTGGAAAGGCTAATGCATAGTTGCATGGATTCAAATTAGATCCACATTGTTGAGGGTTGCCAACAAAGGCAGTGGAGTTGAAGAATGAGTATTGACCAAATTCAGGCATGGAACCAGAGAAGTTATGGAGAAAATCTACAGATGTTAGACTTTTCATGGACTAGAGTTCCTTGGAAGGCTCTGATTCAAGTGATTCCAGGACACATTTAGGTAATTCAATATATGAATTTGAGTGATTTGAACTGGGATTGGACCTAAGAGTTAGTTTTGGCTCAAATCCAAGTGCTAACTGGATTTGTAAATTGATTTATAAAAAATGAATTCCAGTTGGGTTTTAATTTGTAAATTGATTGCCTTTGCTCTTCTGGATTTTTGTTGGGACAAAAAAAAATAGTTGGAATAAAACCCAACTGATCTGGTTTCATTTTTTTCTGGTTCAAGTTTAGTTAATTGAATTCCAGTTTGCTTTTTAATTTTCAGATTTATGGGTTTGAATTTATTTTC
The DNA here is from genome assembly GCA_948243855.1 of Flueggea neowawraea. Taxonomy (NCBI): domain Eukaryota; kingdom Viridiplantae; phylum Streptophyta; class Magnoliopsida; order Malpighiales; family Phyllanthaceae; genus Flueggea; species Flueggea neowawraea. Next base: position 6,018 of record CAODLS010607442.1, read on the forward strand.
ATCAAATATGGTTTCACTCTATGGTCAAAGATGGTTTCGAGAAATAAGGATTGGAGATTGAGCCATGTGTTCTGTTGTTTTTGTTTTTTGGTTTTGATTCGAAACCCAATGGAACATGTTTGTGATTTTCTGGGTTTTGATGTGAAAAGATTGAGAGAGAGGGAGAGAGAGAAAGTTTTTGTTTTCAATAAATGTATCAAGAGGCAAAATCGTCTTTTTGGACACTTGGCATGTGTTCCACAAACCATGTCAACGATGATGATGTGTCCCGTGAGTTTTTAAAAATGGCGTCTAACGGTAGGGACGAAATAAGAGGATTTTCAAAACTGAGGGATGAAAACGGCTAATGCACTATAAGATAGGGATGAAATAGTAATTCCACCTAAATAATAATATGCTGAATGATATAGCTAAACATTCGTCATACTTTGCATAATTAAAAACATGTGCATACATTATGAGTCCAAATTAGTTCTTATTTAGTCTGATACATAGGCGTAATTAAGTTTTGAAATGTTCAAACAAGATGAAATTGATGTGGTTCGAAGACAGCAGCACAGTGAAGATGAGGATGGTGAAGCCGAAATGGGTAGAGGTTGGATCCTCCATCGGCAACTGCTGATCCATACTGTCCTTCGTTCTCCACGATTCCATAAACATCCTCCAATTTCGGTTCCTTAAGTTGATTAATAGATTTAAAACCAAAGTCAGCAAAATTAATAATTGTCTTGAAATGTTGGTATGTACGTATTTTGTGCGTATGATGAAAGAAATGAAAATATGAAGACATAATTGGCAGATTTCAAGTGCTCTCACAACATCATGTACGTGGTTGTTCTTCAGATCCGAGTAGTAGCTACCATAATTTTTGTTCTGCGCACAATCAAAGGTTTAATGCAATTGTGCTAAAAAAGATATAAGCAATATTAATGACTCAATTATGTGATATTTGATTAAACTTACCTTCTTTTTTAGGGTCATTGTCTGAGAGCTAATCTTTTTTAGCTGCAATTATGAATATATATATTAATTCTTTTGAAATTTGATTAGCACAGGAGATCAAATTTCAGAAATTTGTATACCAAAATATTTCAAGATGATTAAATAGTAAAGTGATGAAAGTCTTGAATGAAAATTCAATAAAATCAATTCAAAGCAGTAACAAAATGGGTCTTAAAGTAATAAATTCAATTATAATCATAAACAGACTAATTCAAAATCTTTAACATATAAAGCCGAGCCTTAAGTGTATAAAGATGAAACAAAATTTGTACCAATTGTTCACGTATGATCTTAAAGGAAGCTTCCATCTCCTGCTCAAGACGGTGCAGCTCAAGAAAGTTCAGATCACTCAAATCCTCACCCATCCTCCGCCTGTTTTTAGCGATCAAATTAAATTAATTACCTAATTAAACATTTAATTAACTCCCTTCTATTAAGTCTTAAACATGATCAAAACTACCTCATCTCTCTTTTTAGCCTATTGTTTTTCTCTCTCTGCTTCCTTAGTTCCTCTTGCATCTTCTACAAGCACCAAGATTAAAACTCTATTACATAAAAAAAAAAGTTAAAACAAACAAACAAACAAACACAAGTCCATTGGTACCAAAGTTTAACTCCAGCAACAATACATCGTGAGTTCGGCAATGAAGTAATTAAAATGATTTGTCAGAAAAAGACTAACCTCGTACTTCGTGCTCCACAGATCCTTCCCTAAGGCTTTCTGGTATCTATCGAAGATCTCTTTTGTCCTAATTAAGCCAAAAAATTAAATAAATATGCATTGATTAGGGTTTTTTTTGAAATAGATTAGGGTTTTATTAAATGAAAAAAAAAATGGATCTATATAAGTACATACGTAATGTTATCGCTAATGTACTCGCTCAATTTTCCGGAGCTGGAACTGGAAAACATGATGATTGAGACCTTGGCATCACAGAGAGCGGTCAGTTCATCAGCTTTCTTGAAAAGCCCTTTTCTTCGCTTGGAGTAAGTAACTTGCCTATTTGTAGAGTTCTCAATCTTCTTCATGGCAAGCTTTCCTCGACCCATCTTTCTTCTTCTTCCTTGTTGTTTCTGAGAGAGAGGACTGATGTGTTGTGATTATTAAAGAACAAATGGGTTTCTTTTGAAGAGTAGGAAAAGCACGGTTTCTATATCAGGATACTGGAAGTCGAAAGTGGATTGTTGTGTAACTAAAAATGTTTGTAAAACCGTGAAAGCTGTGTTTATACGGCTTGAACCCTTGTGTTTTCCCATGTGATGCACTGATACGAAGATATTTCCGACCACGACTTTACATTACTGATAGTCATTTTCAAGATTTCTTCTGGCTAGGCTTCTTCAATCAGACTAGTTACAGGTTTTAAGCTAGTGGATAATGGAGGAATATTGATAATTTTTAATTGAACCCTTATTGTTTAGGCTTATGCTTCATTTGATCTTACTAGAAAGCTAGGGTTTGTTTGGATAATTATAGCATTTTAAACGTCTGTTTGATTTTTTAACGAGAATTAATTAGTTGTTGTCCCCATGATTTATAGTCGCAGGTCAACGAGTTCATTTTTCTTTAAAACTATCATCATCTTAATATCTAGGTTTCAACTCATAATATAATTTCCTTCAAAAGTATATTTTGAGACGCCGTTTTGATTATATGACTCAAAATTTATTATAAAATTCTAAAAAACTTACAGTTTTAAATAAATTTGAAATTAAAATTAAAATGGAATAAAATTTCATATGAGATACATAAAATAAATGCAGTTTGTAGTTTATAATATAGATAAAGAAAAAAAGTGATTTGTCTTACAAATTGCATAACAAAGGCCTTAAATATATTTGAGGATTTGCACTTACAAATCCAACAAATTGAGTGTTCATCAACACACATCTAGATTAGGCGACATATTTAAATATATAATATATAGTCGAACTTTATAATGTTCAAGCAAGATGGAGTTCATGCAGCTCGAATTCTCCAGAATGGTGAAGATTGAAGGGGTGGATTTGGTGGAGAGGATATGCATAGAGGTTTCCATTGGCAAGTGCACCTGCAGGTACTTCTTCATTCTTCACAAACCGAAACACATCCTCACATCTTTCTCCTTGTATATATTTATTAGATTAATAAAAATAATTCCAACAAGTTATGGTTAAATTATTAGTGATATTTTTAATGTCACATTTCATTATTTATATCATATATATGAAAGAACTAAACATTTGCGAATTTTCAGATTCTTACCGACCGAAACAGGAAATTATTACAATTTTCTTCAAGACTCTTGACCTGCAATTAATGAATAAATAAGTTATAATTACAGTCTAAAATTTATTAGTAATTAAGATGAATAAATAAGTCATGTTGAATTAAACTTGCCTTCTTTTCCAATGTAGTTTTCCGAGTTTCAATCTCTTTTATCTGCAAATAATTATAAAGGAGTCTTATAGAGCTATTGATTAACAATTTTTCTGAAATTTATTTATCGGTACAGGCAGTGAAATTCCTCAAAAAATTAAATAGCAAAAATCATTAGATTGATAAACCCTAATCAATTTTTTTTTGTACCATTCTTTCACGTATAGTCTTAAAAGCAGCCTCCATCTCTTGCTCAAGACCCATCAGCTCAGTAAAGCTTAGATCACCCAAATCCTCACCGTCCTCTGCCTGTTATTAACATTAATCAAACTTGATTAACCAATCAAATAATTGTTGGATCATGAGTGATCAACATTAAAGATCATTTATGTGTTTTAATGATGAACAAAATGATATTGTCTAATCCTTACTCGAGTAAGATGTCTATTCACTCGAGTAACATTTGTGTCCAGATTATTTCACTCGAGTAAGTCAAGTCATCACTAGAGTAATGCACGAAGAACAGATGAATGAGATACGAGCTGAAACTACTCACTCGAGTAATAAGAAAAGTATCACTCGAGTAATCCATGTGCCGTCTCACTCGAGTAACAAGAAGTGTCACTTGAGTAATTAACGCATCAGATCACTCGAGTAATCGAAAGGTGTCACTAAATCATCAACCCAGGAAGCTGCAACGGACATAAATGCATTCCAACGGTCATATTCTCACCACCAACGGTCATATTGAATGGAATGGTTATAAATACATCAAAGAAGGGCAAAAAAATATAGATGATCATATGGATTCAAGTTCCAATCATTTTCATCATTCTCCTCACTTCAAAACATCAAAATCAAGCTAGAGAGAAATTAAGAGCATCAATCAAACACATGTACTCCTAGCATAGAGCTTTCATTTTTTGCAAACATTTTGTATACTCTTTAAGAGTGAGAAAGATTTGTTGTAAGTCTAGAGAAAACAACATTGTAAGGCTTTAGAGGTATGAGTCGGAATCAACATTGTCTAGGCTTTAGAGGTGTGAGTCGCAATCAACTTTATTGGCTTTAGAGGTATGAACCGTAATCAACCTTGTTGGTTTTAGAGGTGTGAATCACAATCAACCTTGGGGTAAGGCTTTCTTAGATTGAGCCGGAATCAATATTCGAGATAGTGGAAATTCTAAGTGAGATTTAGGTAGTGGACGTAGGCATGGTTGATCGAACCACTCTAAATTCTTGGTGTTGTTTTCTCTCTCACTTCCGCTCTTCAAACTCAACCAAGGCATCCCTGAAAAAATTTTCCAACAAGTGGTATCAAAGCGAGTCTCCATTCAAGAAGGTTTAACATCATTGGAGTAAATATCCTACATTATTGGAGATGTCAATTTTGGTATTATCTTTCTGTTTTCCTCAATGCCTTTAATTTTTTATTGTTTTGATTTATATGGGAGGAGAAAAGAAGTTTTAAATTTTTTCTCCAATCATTTTTATAGGTAGAGAAATGATGTATTCAAAATATTTTTAAATGATACATAAATTGTTTTTTATAGGGGGAGTGAAAATTTTAAATTTTTTGATATGATCTCCTATTTTTTTTTCTAACCTCTTGACAAGGATGAAATCCTTGATCAAATTTATTGTCTTTGATGTAGCGCTTACATTCATAAAAGTTTTGTCATCATCAAAAAGGGAGAGATTGTTGGATCATGGGTGATCAACATTAAAGATCCTTTATGTGTTTTGATGATGAACAAAATGATATTGTCAAATCCTCACTCGAGTAAGATGTCTATTCACTCGAGTAACATTTGTGTTCAGTTTATTTCACTCGAGTAAGCCAAGTCATCACTCGAGTAATGCACGAAGAACAGAGGAATGAGATACAAGCTGAAGCTACTCACTCGAGTAACAAGAAAAGTATCACTCGCGTAATCCATGTGTCGTCTCACTCAAGTAACAAGAAGTGTCACTCGAGTAATCAATACATCAGATCACTCGAGTAATCGAAAGGTGTCACTCAAGTAAATCATCAACCCAGTAAGCTGCAACGGACAAAAATTCATTTCAACGGTCATATTCTCACTACCAACGATCATATTAAATGGAACGACTATAAATTCATCAAGGAATGACAAAAAAACGTGGATGATCATATGGATTCAAGTTTCAATCATTTTCATCATTCCCCTCACTCCAAAACATCAAAAGCTAGAGAGAAGATCAAGAGCATCAATCAAACACATGTACTCCTAGCATAGAGCTTTCATTTTTTGCAAACATTTTGTATACTCTTTGAGAGTGAGAAATGTTTATTGTAAGCCTAGAGAAAACAACATTGTAAGGCTTTAGAGGTATGAACCGGAATCAACCTTGTCTAGGCTTTAGAGGTGTGAGCCGCAATCAACCTTGTTGGCTTTAGAGGTGTGAGCCGTAATCAACTTTGTTGGCTTTAGAGGTGTGAGTCGCAATCAACCTTGATGTAAGGCTTTGTTAGATTGAGCTGGAATCAATCTTCGAGATAGTGGAAATCCTAAGTGAGACTTAGGTAATGGACGTAAGCATGGTTGTCCGAACCACTCTAAATTCTTAGTGTTGTTTTTTTTCTCACTTCCGCTCTTTAAACTCAACTAAGACATCTACGGAAAAATTTTCCAACAATAATGAATTAACTCTTGTCTCTTAAACATCACTAGATTTTCCCTAAACGGCTTCGGTCTAGATGAATAAAATTTCAAGGATCGACTTATTGGAAGAAAAAAAAAACTCCTAAAAATGAACATACCTCATCTCTCTTTTTAGTCCACTGTTCTTCTCTTTCAACTGCCTTAATTCCTCTTGCATTTTCTACCAACCCCACACGTTTTTTAAAGCATAATTAGTTCAAAATTAGTAATTAATTACATCAAATTAACGTTGCAAGAAACAAATAGAGACCAACCTGGAAATGAAAGCTCCAAAGATCTTTCCGGGTGGCCCTCTGGTATCTGTCAAAGACTTCCTTTGTCCTAATTGATCCACCCAGAAAAACAGAAACACAAAAGCAGTACTATTAGGATTTTATAAATAGAAAAAGATTAAAGAAAAAACAAAAGAGAGTGAAGTGAATGGATCTGTGTATACACAATTACACATACGTTATGTTGGAGCTTAGATACTCACTCAATCTTCCGGTGCTGGAGATCATGATGATTGAGACCTTGGCATCGCAGAAAACGGTGAGTTCTTTGGCTTTCTTGAAAAGCCCATTTCTTCGCTTGGAGTAAGTGACTTGCCTGTTTGTATGGTTCTCAATTTTCTTCATCTGAGTCTTTCCCCGACCCATCTTTCTTCTTCTCTTCTTGTTTCTGAAAGAGAGGAAAGAACTGGCCTTTGCAAAATAAGAGTTATGTTGTGACAAAAAACAAAAGTCTCTCTCTCTTTCTCTTTGTTTTGCAACGCAAATGGGCTTCTTTAAGAGGTTGAAAGTGATTGTTTCCAATTTCCATATAAGGAAAATAATGGACGTAGAAAGCATATAATTGTGTAAAAGTGTTTCCAAAACTGTGAAGTGTGTGCAAGTGGAATCGTGTTAGCATGTGATGCTCTGATTTGCAAAGGGTTTCTCATTACGATTTGACATGATCTTAAAGCCATTCTCAATTACTCCAAGCTTTTCCTTTTAGGGTGCTAGAGCTTAGTGCAACTATTACTTCCTAGACAATATCAAGTATCAACAAACTGATCTTCAACATTTGCTTGTGTCCCATCTTCTCTCTATTATTTCGAGCTCTGGATTTCTGACATCTCATCTTGACCTCTCTTTAAAAGAGTTCTGTGTTTCTTTTCTGTCATAATCAACCACATTCCTCAAATACATATTTATTGAAGAAAAAAAATTACCAGACCCATTAAAAAGAAAAATTTAAATTTAGATTAGGAGGCTTATTAAAGCCTCAACAATGGCGCCATTAACCGTGCTATGGAAACAAAAGCAACAATGCTTAAAGATTTTTTCAGAAATCTATGAAATGCGAAATTAGTTTTTAAATTCAATAATATTGAAATTTTCTTTTATTTAAAAACGTCTTTAAATTATTAAATCAATTAAAATTAACGATATTGAACTTAGTTAAGTTGATAGATTGAGCATGTTTATTTTTTATATATTCATATAATATTCTATTTTATGTAGCCAACAGTATCTAATAATCCATAGTGTTTGTTTTTTTTTTAAGAAAATATGATAGTGTTTGTTTGTAACATATTAAAAAAAACAATTTCAAAAAAGATGTGTTTCAACAATGAATCCCTTTCGTATAACTGTGGTTTGAAATTAATGTGAAACAAAAGGCTTTCATTGTGTCACACTTGCAATGCGCATAGTTAAATGCCACATGCACTACTACACCCAAATATCTGCATGAATAAAAGAAATATAAATAAACAACATTTTTGGATAATAACTTGGTTAATGTTAAATATTATTCATATAATATAGAAAAAAGCCTCTTATTTATTACTACATATTATCATCTATTAAAAATTTATATTTCATATAATGTGGAGAAATCTTAGCAAACAAAAAATAGCCTCGATGTCAAGAGTTCATTTTCAAATCAATGACCACTAACTAAAAAAATATGTTGCGGACGGATTTTTTTTAGATGGAAGACATGGACAAACTAAGAAAGTAAATCCATTTTCAGACCAAGGATACTTATAAAAAAATCAATGATACACATGACACAAATAGCTTATATAGAACTTTTATTACATCCCAACTTGTAAACGATGTCAATTAAATTAACAGGATACATCAACTTTGATGACGTGTCATGTGGAACACATACTGATATGATTGTAATGACTGTTATACCCTTCTCTTTATCATTCAACCTATCTTCTTCTTCTTCTTCTTCTTCTCAAAATTAACAAATCAATAATCAAACCGAAATTTTGATAAAACACAAGAACCAATAATATATAGTACAGAAACAACAACCTGGAAACAATTCAGTAATCTACAACAAAAGAACTGTTTCATTGTTTCATTGCCAATAACCACCGAAATCAAATCAAAATTGGTAGAGGGTATATTTTTGTTTCAAAACCGAAATTCTTTGTTTCATTGTCACACACCACGCTCAATCACTTACATACACATACCCAATTATTCTTGAATTAAAATTTGAGAAACCATGAAAAGCTGAAATAAAGAAAACTTATGTAAAAGAATTCATGTAATAAGAGAAAAGAACATACTCAACATAATGAAATTAAATTCAGATCTACAATACAAATTCAAAACAGGTAAAGAGCAATTTACAATCACTGGACATAATAGAGAAATCGATTTATTAGAGTAATTTGCAATCACTAGACAAAATAGAGATTCACAAATCCACAGTCTCCAAATATTTCTTCAACCAAGATCTCCATTTTGAACAGAACCGGAGCTTTCGCTTTCTTCAAGCAAGCAACTTTAACTCATACGGTAAATCTCTATTTCTTTCCTTTTCTCCAACCATCGACCTTGTTTTCTCGGCCTCCGTCTATTTTCCAGATTTCGAGCTCCAGTTTGTCTCTCTCACAACCTAAGATTGCATCATGACCGGCGTACGAGGTGAATCAAACCAAATGTCTGGCTAATCTCCTACAAGCCTCGAAGAACAAAAATTATACCCAAAATTTATTGCAAACAATTCTAAAATCATTTTAATTTAAATAAATAAGTAAAAATATAAATTTCTTTAAAATATAAATTTTCATAATAATAATATTTCTAAATAAAAAATCATATTAAAATGTCAAATAATTATACAGAATCATACACCCATAAGTATACTGGTGTAGAGCATCTAATACAAAAGACGGATTGAGACCCGAACAAAAAGGCACTCGCTATTATCTTTGAATACCCCATTGTCTCACTGAGCACTGAATGTCAAATACTCACTATCAACAAAATCACCTAAAATGTTAAAAGGAGGGGGTGGGTGAAGTCAGTGAGGGACAACACTCTAAAGCGCCTCTATAACTCACATAAACTATTTTGAAAACGTTTTGAAAATACCGCAGGCACGTATATAATCAAATAATATTAGTATACATGCTTATACATACTAATTTAATTTTCAAAACCCATTTCAAAAACATTTTGCACAGATGAAAAAAACATACAATAACACAAAATAATTAATATATCAGAAGACAGATAAACATACTACATGCAATTATTAGCGGATCTAGAAATTCCCGCGCGTGGGGGCTGATTAACATTGACAAAAATGATTTTTTTTTTGCAACAAAAAATATACCGATATATATAGAGTACGGAAAAATTATGTTAAAGTCAATTTAAAATATTTGCATCCTAATAACTAATTCACAAATCTAATTCAACATTCTTATTCAAAATATCATCTTAATTACATAATCCAGGATCAGTAACAATATCATCTTCATTAATTTCTACCTCATCTGGATTAATTTCCACTTCAACATTCTTATTCGAAATATTTGCATCCGAAATTTGTGGCGGTTGCTCAGCACTATGTGACTCAACTGAATTTCTAGGCCTTTTTGAAAAATATTTCGCCATTCTTTTCTTATAGACAACAACCTACCAAATTGAACATAAATAAATATTTAAATCTCAATTAAAATACAAAAAGTCTTAACAATTCACCTAATAACTAATTCACAAACCTAATTCAATCTAATCAACAATCCATCCAACTCATTCAATCTAAGAAGCTAACAATTAATAAACAATAATTAACTAAAATTAGGAAGAAAAAAAAGAAAACAATAATTAACAAGAATTTGAATAAACATGAATTAACATAAATCTCACTCAAGTTAATTCAACAACAAAACTAGGGGCATTCTTTAGTATAAGTGTATAACTTAAGTTACTCAACAATCCAATTAAATTGAATCTAAACCTAACAATAAAAAAATCCTAAATTAGTTGATATTAAAAGAAAAGGAAACAATAGTTGAATGAGTTCGACTTATTGGAAGGCAGACAAAGTCGGAAGACGAGAAGATGACGGCGAACTGCGGTGGGCACTGGGCGGCAATGGGAGAGAGAATGGGACGAATATGAAGTGGGAGAGAGTGAAAAGTGGAGTAAATGGTCGAAAGGGATTGGTTTGGAGTTTAAAAACACCCACATATCAAAAGGCACCATTTTACTGATTTAAAAAGGCACGTACGTTATTTTGAAGTTAAAATACCCTATGGGACCTTGACGTACTTTATTTTGAAGTTAATTAGAGATTACTCTCTTGCTAAAACAAATACAGAAATATTGCACAAACATATATTATACCACGTGGAACGAGTGACTACATATGTTAAATATTTCAGAACTTCTGTTGCGTAAACATGATTTCAAAATTTACATAATGTTCTGCGATGTCGAATTGGTTTGTATCTCGCGACTCAGTGGGTAAAGAAAGGCGGAGAAGATGCAGCACCACTGGCTACGACGTCGACGGAAGGAAGAGCAAAGGTGTCGGCGAGAAGATTGAGGGAGACTGGATTAGAGTCAAACGGGATGGGAAGAGTGAGAAAGCAAGAGAGAAGTGACACAGGTGAGATGCAGAGAGGGGAGAGACAAATAATTATTAGGAGAATATAAATTATTATATTTGTAAAATATAAATTAAAATGTGTTACAATAACAGATATAATTCTTTTTTATTACAAGTGTGAAAATAAAATAATAAAAAAGAAAATGAAGCGTAATTTCCTCTTTTATCTAATGCTCAATTTACGAAGTAACAATCTTTTGAGAGAACACTTGATAAACCTTTCTTATATGTGTCCAACCCAACTGGTACTAGCAAATTGCAAAAAAAATAAAGGAAAATCACACATTTATTTTAATTAAACATATAAAAATTCAAAAATAGAAGCTACCAAATAGATTTCCAATTATGGAAACACGAAGATAGCCAAACTTTAAAAATGCCAGATTTTTATAATCGCGATATTTTCATGAGAAATTGATTTTTTGCAAGAAAATCAAATTAAGCAGAAAAGATCTCCAGATGTCTCTAAGGATCTCTACTAGAGGTTTTTAATAGTCTCTAGGAGCCTCCATTGAGGACTTCAAAGGTCTCATTGGGTCTCTCATTGGAGGTCTCCACTAGAAGTCTTCACTGGAGGACTACATAGGTCTTCCGGGGTCTCCGTTGGAGGTCTGCGAATCTCACTTATTTTTTACAAAATTTAATTATATTTTGTTTAATAATTAACAGAAATTGAAGTGTTAGGGTTTGTTATGTGCCGCCGCCACCATCCGCCACCGATGCTCTACGAAATTGAGAACGACATGAGGACATCTGAAAGAGAGGACGATGACAGCGAGAGGGAAGGACGAAGCAAAGACAGAAACGAAACGACAACGCAAGGGAGTGATGAGAGAAGATGACAGAGATGAGCAGGAGAGAGGAAAAGAGAACCGACATCGGAGAAGGTGAGTGATGGGTGTGGCTAGAGATGGAGGACAGGGGAGAGAAATGGTGGCTAGGGTTTGGGAAGAGAGGAGGAGAGAAAGAGAGACGAACGTAGAAAGAGAAACTAAAGAAAGAGAAAAAAATGTTAAAATAAAAAGAAAAATTAGATTTTATTTGATATTGAATCTGATATTTTACAAAACAAGAGTTTAAAAACAATATTTTTAAAAATTAAAATTAAATAAGAGTTTAAAAAATAATATTTTTAAAATCAAAATTAAGGATGATGTTATTGTAAATTAAAATTTTTAAAGTGATAATTGAGATAATTAATTAAAAAATAAAAACAACTGGTACTAGACCCGATATGCACCGAAGTGCCCCACTCAATTCAATTGAATGGCAAGTTACTCTCAACACCCCACCTTGTTTAGTTGACTGAATTTGAGAACCATGTTTTTTTTTTAATTGGAAGAACTCATCTTATAAACTCAAGCAAGTACATCAGTAAACATGACTGAGGAGGTTACAGAATCAAAAGCTCCTCCCCAGTGCCTACAATTAGGCATAGAAACAGCAGCACGAGCAAGAGAGTGTGCTAGTTGGTTCGCCGATCGTGATACAAAACAAATACTAACATTGTTAAGTTGACTAAGCAGTTCAGAACAATCTGTAACAAGCATATGAAAATAAGAACATCCCTCTTCACCCGAATTAATGGAAAGAGCAGCCAACTGGGAGTCGGTTTCAACCACACAACAGCCCATCCCCAATTCTCTCAACCAACATAATACCTCTCTTATACACCAAACCTCAGCCAACTTTGGTTGAGAACCATGTTAGTGTTATCAACTTTCATCTCTTCCCAGAAAGGAAAAAAAGAAAAAAGCCATGGACCAACCATTAGTTACTAGATAGTCGAGAAGTTTTTAATGCAGCATACTAATTTGCTTCAATAGTCAGCAAAAGGCTGGCCATTTTGACGGTGACGGCATTTATTGATCAGGACCACCTAGCGGTACTTGAAGATAATAGATAAGGTTAGAGCTCCCAAAAGACTGGTGCACTGAGAAATTTTGCAGAGAATAGTAAAATAATTAGGTGTGTAAAATGGAGAAGATTGAAGAAAGTTTGGATGAGTTAAAACAGACTTTCAGAAGTGGGAAAACAAGAAGTACTGACTGGAGAAAGACTCAGCTGAGATCGTTACTTGAGCTTGTGCGAAATAATGAAGATAAAATCTTTGAAGCACTTGATCAAGATCGGGGCACCCTGTTGAAGCATACAGGGACGAAGTTAAATTTATATGTTTTTTTCTTTTTTGGAAATATATATGTGAAAATTTCAAGATTTTTGTTTCTACAATTTAATTTTCTTGTCTAAGCAAGATCTGTTTAAGCTTTTCTTGTTTTTTACGAAGCGTATATTTGAATACTTTTGTTGCAGGTTGGAGTTGTAAAGAAATCTGCAGAGTATTCTTTGAGCTGTGTGGAGAAATGGATGGCTCCAAAGAAGGTTTGTATTTTCATGTTCATTCATCTTTGAACCTCACCGACACTTCCCAGCAGAAAGCAACGACTAAATTCTGATTTGGTTCTTTGGCAGGCTCAAGTTCCTCTGCTTTTCTTCCCTGCAAGCGGTGAATTTGTGCCTGAACCACTCGGCGTTGTTCTCATTATGGGTTCTTGGAACTTCCCTTTCTGTGAGTCCTGACAACTCCTTTTCTTGTCAACCATATTTTGATTTGGTTGCAGATGAAACATGAAATTAATTATAAAGGGAATAGAGAAAATCTGTTGAATGCAGCTGTGTCATTGGACCCTTTAATAGGTTTTCTTGTGGGGAGTGAAGTATGGTATACTTGTTCTCATTGATTGATCACATATTTGTAGCAAAAGAACATAGCAAGCTATGCAAAATAGTTGTACAAAATCAGATTTCTGATAACAAAAAATCGATTTGAATTGAACATAAAAAATAAACTTGATTTGTAGAAGATGTTGCCATAATTTGTTGCACCAAATTCGCAATGGAAGATGCAAATTTCAACATGTTGTATGGATTTTCAGGGAGTCCACGGGTTGGCCGCATTGTAATGACCGCAGCTGCACAACACTTGACGCCGGTTGCTCTCGAATTGGGTGGGAAATGTCCTGCAATTTTTGACCTCAACACCACAAAAATTCCTTATGATATGAAGGTTGCTTGATTTACCAAACTGTGAATGATCAGATGGTCTGAAACATTTTATAGTTGTAATTGACTTCGTGTGTTGGAATTAAGACAGCAGTTAAAAGGATGGTTGGTGGGAAGTGGGGGCCGTGCAGCGGGCAGGCGTGCATCGGCATAGATTATGTACTCGTAGAAGAAAAATTTCCATCTGATCTAGTAAGCATGAATTGAAGTCATATGTTTTCCCATATAAAATCCGAAAACCGTTCACGCCATATTTTATTTTACCTGAATAAAATGGTTGTGCTGTTCAGATAGACTCGTTAAAGAGGATCATCAGAAAATTTTATGGGGATGATCCGAAAGAATCAAAGAGCTTATGCAGAATTGTAAACAAGAAAAACTTTGAGAGGTTATGTAGACTTATGAAAGATCCAAGTGTTGCTTCCTCTATTGTTCATGGTGGTTCACTAGATGAAAAAAGATTGCAAGTTCTCGCCATTTTACTTTGCTTTCTTTGATGAAACTTTTCGAGGATTCTGATCTTCTATATAATTTTTGCAGGGTAATTGAGCCTACAATTCTGCTGAACCCTCCGCTTGATTCTGAGATCATGACAGAAGAAATCTTTGGTCCCTTGCTTCCAATCATCACAGTAAGAATTACTCTCAAGTCTATTTCTACTTTCAAGGATCTGCACAACTCTTTTTCTGTATCTGACAAGTGCCATTGTCTATGCAGCTGAAGAACATTCAAGAAAGCATTGAATTCATAAATTCAAGGCCAAAACCACTTACCATCTATGCCTTTACCAAGGATGAAACATTCAAGAAACAGATTGTAACAGGAACATCTTCAGGAGGCTTGACGTTAAACGACACCATGGTTCAAGTAGTGCTTCAACTGCTCTTTTTGCTTGCCCACTACTTTCATACTCATCAGAACATATATTAACTTTCTAAATCAACACTGTCAGTTTATATGTGATGCACTTCCATTTGGAGTACCATGGGAAGTACTCATTTGACACGTTCAGCCATGAAAAAGCAGTAATGCAAAGGGGTTTCTATCCAGAGATTGAGCCACGGTACCCTCCATGGAACAGTTTCAAGCTCAAGTTCATCAAACTGGCCTACAGTTTCGACTACTTTGGACTAATTCTACTTCTGCTCGGCTTAAAAAAGTAGCACCATAGCTCTGAAACGGTTTTCAATTTTCGCGGTCCTTGAAGTTGAATAAAGTTCAAAAAGACCTCTGAGTATTGTTGGCATTGCGCCTTACAACCTTCCCATAGCAAGCAAATGAAATGCGAATAACATTGGTCACGAGCTCATGCTTTACAAGCTCGCTTTGATGAAGTTAGCTCATAAATGACAATGAATATTTTTAGAATTGACCAAGTAAAATCCCCTTAATTTAGTTTTAATATCCCCTTAATTCAGCTTTCATATCTCTAACAGCGGATACAAATTTAGCTTATGATTTATGAATGCTTATCTATATGCGTTTTAACAACACAAATTTGACTCCAAAATAAAAAATAATAATAATAATTGTGAAAATTCGGATCTAGCCTTTTTCTTTATACAAAATTAAAATATAAATTAAAAACTTATAAAAAAAATTTAAGAACAAAAATAAACTAGAATAAAAATTGAAAAACAAACAAAAAATTCTAAGTTTAAGAAAGAACGTTATTTTCGAATATTTTCACTTTTTTAATTACAAATTGTAATTTGCCACTTTCTCTCTCATTTTCATAACCAAACCTCCGGACCATAAAAGGGCCTGGGGCCCAAACAAAAAGAGCGAATAATAGTAAAAAATATAAACCAATAATATTCCGCCACGCGTCGCTTAGAAATTCATGCGTCAACAGTCAAAACTGGAGGCTATTGTATTGCCCGTGCCGTACCGGAGAAGAAGAGCTAAATGTAGTTAAGACCGTTTTCGGTGCATGGAAACGGTACTTTATCACTACCATCATCATAACCGCCTTCTGGTCTCTGGAACCGCGACTTCGTGTTACACGTGGAATCAAGGCATTCGTCATATTCATCAAGAGAATCCGGAAAATGCCTCGACCCGTGTCCGTTTGGTCATGAGAGATCTGAGCCTGCGAACCATATCAGCGAGTATAGCCAGCTGTAACAGATTCCAGCGACAGAGGCTATTGTCCGTTTTTGTCAATTCTCGCATGGCAACGAAAAACGATCAACCGCTCGACTCAATTGTCGAAAATACGAAGACGAAAGAAGAAGCAGCAACAACGGCTGCGAAGAATTTGCCGCCGCCGCCGGAGAAGCCGGAGCCTGGAGATTGTTGCGGCAGCGGATGCGTCAGATGCGTGTGGGATGTGTATTACGAGGAGCTGGAGGAGTATAACAAACTTTATAATTCCAATACTAATATGGATGAATCCAAATCCTAATTTCATTAATTTCTGCTGTCTTATGATTCGATTGATCACAAAATTGTTTGTGAATGTTTTGCATTTTTAAATCCCATGAGAAGAAGAATTGATTCTTCATGATGTTTTATGATTTTTTTAATAGAAGTTATGTGAAATTGGCAAACTGTAACTCTGTATGAATTGATTAGATAGCTGACAGTTATACATCACAACAACGGAACATTTTACTTTGCTACATTTCAGCGAACAATTACATAGCAGAGACGGAAGAGAGCGATCGCTAAGAAATAATTTGCAAACTGACAAACGATGCTTATCAGGAAGAAGCAGCGGCTATTTGTGGCCGCCAGTTGCCTTTCTGCGCGCTGAGTAGACCTTATTGATCCTTAGAGAATGTGAGATGAACCTCCCACCGTAGAGAT
>CAODLS010607481.1:0-16847 GCA_948243855.1 Flueggea neowawraea
TTACTAATAGAATAATTAATTTGTTTAAAAATTATTAAAAAAATCTTTGAAATAAAATGTATTATTGGTATTATAGTTAATTATTGAATATAACAAAATTTACAAACCAATTGACGAGATAAAATAACGGATTAAAAAAAAATTCAAAAAAAAAAAGAAACCGAACCGGAACCGAACCGACAGTTAAACCGGTCAAAACCGAAATCGGAACCGAACTGAACCGAAACCGGACTAAACCGTGAAAACCACGGTTCGGTTCCGGAACCGGCAACATGTCTAGTTTAAACCCACTTTTCTTTTGGCATTAGGTTTAAACCTCCATTATACTTAAAAGACTTATATAACAGGGATACTACTCAAACATTACGCAATGAATGAGTTTATTTCTTGAGCCTTAGAGCTGGGGGTATTCACAGCTCGAAGATTTCAAAATCTCTGAAACTAAACCGAATTTTGGAGATCCTGATTTTACAATATCCGAAACTGAATCGAAATCCAAAATCTTGAAAATTTCGGGACAAAATGGGACGAAGATTCGGAGATTTCAGGACTGAGGCGGTTCGGAGATTGAAGATTTTCTTCACTATAATTCAACTTAAATATAAAAATATCTCATTAATCATATCTTAAAAATACAAACAAGTTAAACTAATATAAAATTAAAGTCTCAAATACAATCAAAGGCACTATAAATAGAAAAACAAACACTTCAATATTATTAATTTTCAATTGGATGTAAATAATACATAAAAATAAATAATAATTTGAACATAATAAAAAATAAAAACAAATCTGTTTTACAATCATCAAGTTCTTGAATAATTTTTTCAATTTGAATAAGTTAGTTTGAGATTCTCATCCAATCTTGCAAACATGTAAGTTAAGGTTTATGGTAAAAGAATTATGATACTAGTTTTAGAGTATAATTTATAGATGTTCAAATCTTTATGTAATGTTCGAAATTATATCGTTTTGAAAAAAACAATAACATTTACTTGATTTACTTGAACTTATTAAGTTGTTAAAATTAAATTGCAAGAAGTGGTAAATGAGTTGTAAGTAGTTTAATCGGATAAATTTTATGGATTAGCATATTGGAACATGGTGTGTGATACTATTATCTTGATATAAATTAAGTATGAGATTTTTAATAATAAAAAAGTGGAATAAAAAAATTTAGGTTTACTAAAGGAGTATTATCTATATAATTTTTGGTACTAGTTTTGGTTCGGTTCTTAACGGTTCCCGATACTTGTATTGGTTAAGATCCAGAACCATATAAAAATTTTGGTTCGGTTCAGAGAAAGTCAAAAGTCAATGATTTTTTCGGTTACAGTTCTTTTCGGTTCTGTTTTGGAATCTCCAAGACTCTTGAGCTGCCCCTACTTAAAGCTACCTTAGTGATTAAGTACCTCCACGTAGGTTTTGAGATCCTCGATTTGAGTTCATCCAGGTAAAGGAGCTCACTCGGGTAAGGTAGACATGGCCACGGTTCGAAACCGCCGGTTCTGGTTCAATGAAATGGTTGAACCAGAATCGGACCGCCCATGCTGATTTTGTGTGGTTTCGATTCCAATTCAGATGATTTGGTCTACGATTCTGATTTGAGGGTTGAAACGGTTCAAACAATTTTTTTTAATAAAATAATGTTGCCAGCAATTTTGGTCTCGAGTTCGATTCCGATTTTCATATTGTAAAATGTGTCAAATGGTCATGGGTTCAAATTCAACGGTTTTCAAACGGTTAAACTGGTAATTATTTGAATGAAATTGGTCAAATAGCCATGGATCCAAATCCAAAAGTTTTTTTCTTTGAACCTCCGGTTAAATTGGCGGTTCGAATCGCCAGATGGAATCGCTAATTAATCGGCTGTTTGACTGTTTTTAGGAAGATTAAACCGAAATTGGAGCACATATCAGGGGTTCTAGGGGTGTTTGATTCTGGGTTGGCCTTTTTCGATTCCAATTTTAATTTTTATCAGTTCAATTCAGATAAAACCCGTCAATCTAGTTCACAAATGGCTATATCTAGGATAGGGGAGGTCGAAGTAGCATAAGACTATACTTATGTTGCTTTAAAAAAAACCTGACGCGTTATTGCGTTCCCATGTCGTAGTTCGTCCTCCTGTGGGAGGACGGGCTACATGTGTTAGCGCGAAGCCAAACACATTAATCTTTTTTTAAATTAAAATTTGACCGTTGGATCGTTTTGATCAAACGGTCAGATTTACTCTAACAAGATTAAAATAAAATTGTGTTTAATAGAAAGTTGATTAGGCGTTCCGCAAGACTCTTAAAATAGCTTATATGTTACTGATTAAAAAACTGAGAGATTAAGAACTGAAGATTTTAATAAAATAATAATAAAAATAATAAACAGACGTCATATAAAATAATTTTAAAAACCGTAAATTATAAGTAGCTTTAGAAAACAAACAGAAGAGGATATTTTATTCTCTTTATAAAAACCTAGTATTTCCCCGTGACAGTTCTGTCATAAAAAAACCGCGACTGACTTGAGGCTATCTGAAACCTGAAAAAACACGTGTCAAATGGCTAATCCAATAAACCACACACGTGCCTTACCACCGCGACGCATTGGCTCCAACTGCCACTTGCCTCTCTTTTGTACGAAATCTCTTAACGCACCTGCTCAGTTACCGGCTCGTCCGGTCACCCCACTGGATATACCGGTAAACCCTACCTATCCACCACACCACTACCTTCTTTTTCTTCTTTTTATAAGAAAAATAATTGATGGCAGTGATCATGTTCTTGTAAACCCACACGTTCTTAATAACCTAAAGAAATACACATCACCACTCTGTCTTTCTCTCTCTTCTTAAACTTGGTATTTTGCTGAAGTTGGAAGAGTTTTGTTGTTCATGTGTTTCTCTCTCTAAAACTTGGTGGTTTTGAAGGGAGGGAATTGATCTGTGAAATTGGTGTTTATGTGAAGTGGGTAGTGCTTTGATTTGTGTTATCTTGGAGTGTGTATGCGAATTGGATTGGATTAATATGGAGAGAGACTTTTTGCGTTTGAATTTGAAAGAACCACTTGTGGTTAAGGAGGAGGTTAGCACTGATGGGTACAAAGAGATAGGTATTAATTTGGTTTTGCTTTGGTTCTCTTAAATGTTCCTTAAGAAAAAAGTAAATTGGTTGTTCTTTTTTTTTTTAATTTTAATTGGAGCTTCCTTTTTTTAGCTCCCTTTGTTATGCACTTATGTGCTTTTGTCTGGAGTTTAAAGTTCCTGTTTTTTATTTTAATTTTTAAGTCAATTTGTGCATGCTTGTCATATAATTCTGATACTGGAATTGTATGAAATAGGAAGACATGATGAATTTGTTGCTTAAATCTCTTATTCTGTTTTTGAATCTCTTTTTATGAGAATGATTTGGAATTTGTTTAATTAATCCAACAGCATTAATTTCAAAGTTGCTAGTTATTACTTTTTTCTACGTTAATTGTTGATTAATGTTTGATCTCATTTATGTTGAAGGTAAACTTGAATTACCATTCATGCATAGTAGTTTTTAAACGATTTGCATGTATATGGTAATCGTATTTGTGTGTGGATGTATGAAGCTTACTGGATTAATTCAGTAAGATGAAGAATACAATTTGTTAACACTCATCATTGAATTTGCAGTAATTGTTTTGGTATTTAATGATTAAATTTCTATAATTATCACCATGAAAGGTAACAAGGTTGTAAGTTTTCCGATTTTGAATGTTCCAGTTATATTTAATTGGGATCTGTTGCTGAGTTTGAACTTATTTTTCATTTAGTCCTGGTATTTGCTGATCAACAGTTGTGTGCTGCAAGAACTGGGTTTACATTATTTTCTTAATTAGTTTTAAATTTCGAAGCAAATGACTGTTTATTTTTCGTCTTGTTGAATTTTTTAGGGTTTGCTAAAGGTGCAGGGATGCAGTGGCCATTCTTCAGCAAGGTCTCTGCTCTTCCTCATTTAATGTCTTTTAAGGTTGTTCAAGAAGATAAATCCAAAAGGGTTGATCTCATGGTGTCCTCTCGATTCATGCCTATTTCTGCTGCAGATATATGTTATTCTGTCTTTAGTTTCCGCTTTTTGTAGATCTTTCATAAGATCAGTCCTAGCAAGTCAGTCACACAAATCAAACAAGGATTAAAGAAGAAGTAAAATAAACGAAATGAAGTAGAAAGGAGTTGTTATTGATGAAGACAGTAGCAAAAACACTGATAACTAGCAGCATTTAGAGAGGCCGCATTCTCTCCCAAGCCTAAGCCAAAACCCACACACAAAACACAGATTAATAGTCAGATGGTCATTCCCCTTCACCTCTCACCTCTTATATACTACTAAACTCTAACAACCCATGCCACCTCACTAATGCCAAGCCTAATCCAGAATATACCTGCAGTAATTCAAATGCTAATAGCTGCCATAAACTAATATTATTGCACTCTAATCCCATGATCTATCAATCTTGTGGCCACTGCATCATTGAAAACTATGCTTAGGAAAAACATTTGTGTTTGTGGAAAAAAATCCAGTTTTTTCATTTGCACTAATAATTGCAGAATGATGTTTTGCCGTGGCTGTTAGCTGATCTGTTTTTCATCTGAATCATCTGAGAATAATGTTTTGTTTTTCGTTGATTCTTCCATATAGAAATCATTCAATAATGGGAGGCAACCTGGAACTCATCTTTCACTCTCTGCGTATCCTTTGCAACATGACATGCATTCTGCTCGTCGTCCTCGTGATGCAAAGATGTTTCCAGCCACCAACAATTCCATTTCGATCTCCCTGAGCAACCCTTTCTTCAAGAATCAGTATGCAACCACCAGCCAAAATATGGCTATGAAGCCACAAATACTTGGAGGATTTCCAGTCACCACTCCGCAAGCAGTTCCTTCAACTATTGCTTCTGTTGCTGGAACAACAGACTCATGGTAACTATGAACTATATGATATGATTATATGTAAACATATTGAATGCGTGAAATTTATTAAAAATTTATTCTGGAAACAGCTCCAAGGGCTCTGCAACTCCAGCTCAATTGACCATCTTTTCTGCGGGCACAGTGAATGTCGTTGAAGACGTAAATCCTGAGAAGGTTCTCTTTCTATCTTTGAACAAAATTTACTGTTCTTTTCTTTTTTAATTGCACGATGTTGATCTTAAAGTTTTAGTTTTGTGAATCTTGTACAGGCTCAAGCTATCATGTTCTTAGCTGGAAATGGTGTTCCCATCTCTTCTAACATGGCACAGCCAAAAGTTCAAGCCCTTGCTCCTAATTTAAAGCCAATAGCAGTTGATGTTACTCCAGTGAACCAGCCTATGACAACAGCATCTTGCTCTCGCCTCTCAAGCCCTCTATCTGTTTCTTCTCATACTGGTGCTCAGTCATGGAGTGGGTCTACTAGTACCGAAGAGATCATTGCTGCTAGAACAACGGGACTAGCAACTCCACCTGTGAGCAGACTGGAGCCTCCAAGCATAACAACTGCACTAGGATCTGTTTCTTCAACAACCTTGATACCATCTGGTATGACCGCCCGTTTTTACAATCTTGACCATTCATTGTTGTTGGTTGCTCAACTTGATTATATTAACATGTATACTTACCTCAAACTTCTCTAATAGCAGTACCTCAGGCTCATAAAGCATCTTTGGCCCGGTTTTTGGAGAAACGCAAGGAAAGGTTAGTTGTAATGCAGTTTGTAGAAAATTAAAAGATGTTCGGACAATTTAATATTTGCACAAAGCAATCAACACTGATAGTAGTGTTAAGTGAAAAAAGGAAGGTTGTTTTTAATTTGAGAAACAGCTTATGTAAGTCTTGAGTCTAGAATTTATCCTTCTATTCTGTGTATACAGAGTTAAGAATGCTGCACCATACAACTTCAACAAGAAGTCCGCGGAACTCGCTGCTGCATCTTCCAACAACGAGTGAACTCTCTGCAAACTGTGCAGCAATGACTGGTACTCCCTTGGCAAGCAATGAGAGTAACCAGATGCATGAAGCCATATTAGTTCCATTTAGCAACTGTAAGCACTTTTTGTTTTGTTTCCTTATTTCATCAATTGTAGTAATTATTTTGTTAGCAATTGTAAGCACTTCCATTTGCATACTTATAGCAGTTGTAGAATTTTTTTTATTTTATTTTTTCTTACCTTTCTGTTTTTGTCCCTATGAATGCACTCAGATTCTGTACTTCTGAGGATGAGGCTTCTTATTATGAATATGTAACTTGTGTTAGATTCTGGAAACAATATCTATTAAAATTATGTTTAGTGACGTTTAGTTGTTGCTATTCATGGTTGACTGTTATTTGGATTTTGATCTGGTATTTTTTGATGAATGACAATTTGAGCATCTCAGGTAAATATGGTTTGTGGGTTGTTATCAAAATGGCACAAGTTTCAATTTTCAATTATTTCTGAATGTTGGTTTCTAGTCTCACATGTGACTATGCTGGTAAAGGAAAATCATTTCTTTTGGATCAGAAGAATGTCCCTTTCAGTTTAGGTTAAATCTGACAATCAATTTGATGTTGGAAGAAAATACCCATCTTTTATCTAATACTAATGCTCTTGTTTATTTCGAAATGCTAATTAGTATATTGAAAATCCATTAATGTTTGGTCAATTTGTTCTCTTTGTTTTCTATTTGTCCAATCTTTTTAATTACCAATATTACCTATCAACTTATTCATTTGGGGGGTACAGGAGAATTGAATATTAAAAATGATTAATTTATCTACTTATATGTTTTTGTATTGTGATGAATTATGACTTTGAGTAGTATTTTAATTTTAACTGTGCCCCTACCTGTTATTCATCTTTGTTATTTGCTATATAATTTATTAAAAATAAAGTTCTGTTATTTTTAAAAACCGATACCAAATACTCTATTAGTATACCGTCGTTGCAACTTGGAAGAAATGTCTTCATATTTGATTTTTTTTTTGTTAAAAATGGTTATATGCGTTTATTGTTTCTTATATTCATTGTAAGGTCTCGTCCCCTCCAGACTTTATCCATGCATTTTGAATGAATTTTTCTCTTATGCCTGACCTCTAAGACAATATCTGAAGATGTAATCGAATGGGAAAATCACAATTTTATTGCAAATTAAAATGTTAAATTTAAAAAATGTTATCAGTAGCTTTTAAACATTAGAAATGCCACAAAATATTAAATATATATTAAAATACCAGTTTTTGAAATTCGTGAGAAGTTGAGTATTCTAGCAAAAAAACATACTTTTTTGTGAGAAATTGAGTTTTTTATAAAAAATTAGAAAAATTAATTTTTACAGTGTATATAGGTGTACGATAATGTATATAATATTTTTTCAATTGTGTATACTGTGTTATACATCATTTGCACTTTTTAATTAAATTAATTTATTGATGTATACTAGTGTTTATTAGTATACACATGTAAACAAATTGTTTATAATTTTTTTTTGAAGCTGGTTGGTGTACATACAGACCATAGCCACCGCTGACACCTCCACCACTTTAGTAAAACGCCGTCGCCGCCGCACTCCAGAAAAACCGACGACTTTGCATCTCCGCCGCCTTCATGTCTTTTGCAAATTAACAGGTTAATTGTAACATACTGTGTACTTAACTCATTTTAAATCGCAAATGCGGTGGGCTCCACAGTATCTTGACACATCTTTCCATAGGGATTTGTTTATTATTATTTTTTATTATTTTTAATGTATTTTGTTTTTTAATATTAATATTAATTGTATTGTGGTAGTTTTAGATATGCTTTACACTTTTAATCAATATATAAGAAATTAAAAATAATTTTAATTAATAATCTAGTTATATAACAGTGGTTAAGAATTAATAAATATAATAAAAATATTTTAAAAAAAAATCTACAAATAGTATGCAATACAAATTAAAATATAATACATTCATAATAATATAATTGAACATAAAATAAAATATACTACTATAATAAAATTGAGTTATAAATTAAAACTTAAAAGCGATTTGAAAGGATCTTTAGCAACATTGTTCCTACGTCCCCCACTTTGACACGTTGTATGCGTCCTCCACTCGAGACTCAAAACGATTTAAAGATTGGTTCATATCTATTATAGGATCTCAGAGAAATACTAATATAAATGTGACATAGCATCACATTTTTTGCAAGAGAATAGTCAAAATTATGAGAAGACATTGTATTGGAAAAGATAATTAGTTTAGAGGAAAGTGATTTGTCTAAGGAAATTTTTTTCGGAGAATTTTATGGGAGCAGAAGTGAGTTGAAGAGGATTTTGGTGAGGAAGTTTGTTGAGGCGAGAGAAGAAACAACACAAGAATTTATATTCGTTCGGTCAATCGTGCTTACATCCACTACTTAATCTTCTCACTTAGGATTTTCCAACTTCACTATTCGATGATTTATTCTGGTTCAATCCATCAAGACCAATACAACAAGGTAGATTGCGGCTTACATCTCTAAAGCTAACAATGTTGATTTTGGCGCATACATTCAAAGCCAACAAGGTTGATTTCTTGCAAGGTTCACACCTCTGAATTCCGTACAATACTGTTTTCTTAGGTTTACAACAAACCTCTCTCACTCTCAAAGTGTTTACAAAATTAATACAAATAAAGCCTTATGCTAGAGTTGAATGTGTGAACTTTGTGCTCTTAATTTTGTCTCTAGCTTGATCGTTTGTGTTTTAGGGTGAGGAGAATGATGGAAGTGTTTGATTCATAATAATATATGATCAAACCACTTTTCTCTGTTTTTTTCTTGATGTATTTATAGCCTTTCATGCTCACAAGGCTGCTAAGTTGTTGAACTAGCCATTGGGGGTGCAATCATTAATGTTTGTGTTGTCTGGAACTAGCTTACGTACGTAACAGAGATAACTTACATACGTTATTCTTCACTTACGTACGAAACATTTTGTGTTGCGTACGTAACACGTGGAATTTTACCGTTACTTTCAAAATCTTCTTCAATGGTCGAAAGATCTTTGTTTTATCGTTATTAATTGTGTACATAATTCTTTTTCTTGTGTACGTAACAAGATATTTCCATGGGTAGCTCAAGGCTTGCATACGTAACTCTTGATCCAAAATGCTCCAATAGCTTTTGTCAACTTCGAGCCTCCTTACGTGCTTAACTCTAAATTATTGCACGAGTAACATGGCTATTTTGACTTTTTCACATTTTTTCATCATCAAAACATAGAAGGATCTTAATGTTGGATAACTTATGATCCAACAATCTTACCATTTTTTATGATGATAAAACTTTCATAAATTTAAGAGTTATATCAAAGGCAACAAATTTAATTAAGGATTTCATCCTTGTCAAGAGGCTAGTATCATGAAAAAAAATGTATGAGCATGTTGAAAAAATAAATAAAATTCTACCTTTTTCATTTCAAATTCATTTTGTTCTCTCCCCTTTTTTGTTTTCATAAAAAATATTGAACATTAAAACATTTTAACTCCCCCTATCTAAAACTAATTATGCTTTGATTAAAAAATTTATTTTCTCCCCCTTTTTAAATCAAAACGATATCAATTTAACAACAAATGAAGGGACTTCAAACAAAATTGGCAAGATAGTACCTAAGTAGGCATTTCTAATGATGTAAGATCTTTGCTCCAAGGTTGTTAAGCCTTCTCGATTGGAGACTTGGCTCTGATGCCAATTATTGGAGAATTTTTCATGGAAGCAGAAGCGAGTTGAAGAGAATTTCCGTGGGGGAAGTTTGTTTAGGCGAGAAAAGAAACAACACAAGAATTTATAGTGATCCGTCCAATCGTGCATACGTCCACTACCTAAACTCCTTAGGATTTTCCACCTTCACTATTCGATGATTGATTCCAGCTCAAATTTTCAAGACCAATACAACAAGGTTGATTGCAGCTCACATCTCTAAAGTCAACAAGGTTGATTTCAGCTCACACCTTCAAAGCCAACAAAGTTGATTTCTCTCAAGGCTCACACTTCTAAAGCCCTTATAATGTTGTTTTCTTAGGCTCACAACAAACCCCTCTCACTCTCAAAGTGTTTACAAAATGAATACAAATAAAATCTTATGCTAGAGTTGAATGTGTAAATTTTGTGTTGTTTCTTCTCTACTCTCCCAACTCAATTAAGGTACAAAAAATTCTCTACCAATGTTATGGTGGAAGTAAAATCTAATGGTATATATAAATGGTGAAAAAATAAATTTCATTGCATTTAGATGAAGATGTATATAATGTGTATTTGAAGTAGCACTACTAATCGTTTCATAATGATAACTGTTTGATTGGTTTTAACTTTTCTAAAAACCTTATCAAGAGGAGTTTGAATGTGGAGTGTTGGATAAATTTCATAATGATGTCAACCGTTTGATTGGTTTTAACTTTTCAAAACCTTATCAAGAGGTATCTTGAATATGAATAGTTGGATAGATTTCGCAATGTTGTCAACCATTAGATTGGTTATATCTTTTTAGAACCTTATAAGAGAAATCTTGAATATCTATCCTTATAAGAGAAAGCTTAAGCATCCCCTCCAGATCCGTACTTTGAGTTGGTATTTAGAGGGGGTATCACATTGTTTACAATTCCTAGCAAAAGAGTCGCAAAATACTCGGGAGGTGGGCAGACAGGGTTTGCTGAGCTAACGAGCTGTGGGAATGACTCTGAAAATGGGATCTGAAATAAATTTCTAGTCAGGAAATCTACATCCAGGTAACATACAGCAGCTAAACAAAGAAACAGAAAATTTAAAAAAAAAAAGAAAAAGAAAAAGGAAAGAACTGTAATCAGAAGCAGGGAGAGGACATGTGATACCATGCCAATATCAAGTACATTAAGTATCCGCACAATGAGCTTTCCGGGAAGGTGGCCATAAAAATATGCAAGTATATCACAATCAAGAGGATAACAGGAAGCAGACGAGCTGCAATATCTTCAAAGAATGTAAGATACTTGCAAAGCCACCCAAAAACAAGTGCATATTTTATACAATTAAAGAAATGTTCCACACAAAGACAAACAGAAGAAAAAAAATACACATCCAAACTACAGTACGTCAACTTCATAGACAAAAGTGCTAGGCATCTGGAATCAAAGATGTCCTCTATACATTTTCTTAAATCACTATCTTTTGATAAACTGATAAAGAGAGCAAATGGATAGAAAAAGAAAGATAATTACAAGAAACAAATCATTTTTTTTTTCTTTTTTGGATACTGAATAGAAAAATGAGAGAGATCATGGGAACACAATTATATTACAGTTATATCTTAATGATTGGGATTGACTATAAAGGGATTAAGCAATCAATTGAAAATTTCCCCGAATCTTTTACCCATTTGGAAAGAAATTTAATCTCCTTACTTGGGGAACTCCATATACATTTTTCTTGTTCCATATTTGTGGACCAAAAGGCAAGCACCAACAATTCAAGAGACACGGTCAAACTCAATTTTCCATTTTCAATTTGTTTACAGCTTGTAGCTCATGCAATTTCAACTTCAACAAATAATGATCATTAAACACAAATTTTGCTATAAGACACTTCCTCCAGTATTACTTTCATCCAAAGATGCATCAAACACCAAAGAGGTAAGATCTATTTTGGCTGCAAAAGAGTTAATGGATTACCACATCAATTGGACTACCAATTTCTAATTACCATAGCACATTAAAATTGAAATTAGGCCATAAATCCATGAATTCAGTCAGTGCACATAAAAACTTCACCTGTCCTTCCAGGAGAGATGATTTCCAAGCGCCTTTTGCAATTCAAGACGCTTGAATATTCCTGAATAAAGCCAATGCTCAGGAGTCCCGCGATGCATACAAAATAGTTTCACCCTTTGTTGGAGCTCTTGCCTGTCAAGCAAACTAATCTACAACATGCATAATGAAGTCAACAAAAGTGCATCAAGTGGCCAATATATAATCTCAATATGTAAGGTATAAGGATAAAAATAATTTGATCAAACAAATTACTCATCATAAATACTGAATCTATGCCGTGCCAAAATTACATGTGTGCAGTAAGGGCTAATTATCAAAAAAGAGTACTCTTTTATCTACGGCAGAGAAAGTAGATCAAGTGTGTTATTTGATTGCAGTTTGAAGGCAGACAAACTTTCTAGGTATCCAAATCCAATCTGCAATGCTTCTGGACCCACTAAACATTCCCATGTTAACAAATTCTCAATTAGCATGTCAAGAGTTGTATCCCCCACAAACCCATACTATTCTACCCCAATTGCTAAAGGTCCCACAACTCAAGAAAAACCAGACAAATTTTTATCTTACCATAAACCATAAAAAGTGATACATACATACATACATATGTTGTATATTATTTTGCAGAAATCATACCACAATGCGCAATGCATGGGGATCATCATCACGATCATTAATGGCAAGAAGCAAAATATCCAATGGAAGCAACTCATGAGTCCAAATAAAATACGCAAGATTTGTGCAAGTTTTTATCAGATGATCCTGTAGATGAGAAAAACTTAAGATAAGAATCTGAACTGCATAAGCATAAAAAATGCTTAGACATTACAATAAGGATACAAAATAGTTCAGTCATCAACCTGCAAGGAATGTCCACGTTGAAGTTCCATTTGAATGTGATGAAGTAAAACATCTACCATTGTGCATATATTCGCTGTCATTTCTTCAGGGGAAAATTCTCTTAAAACACATACCTAAAATCAATAGGCAAAAAAAAAATTTGTTGGATGGTGTGATGAAATTTGTTAGATAGATGAAGTGGCCATGAAAAAAGTTACAAATTTGATTTGTTCTCTTGGAATATAGCAGAGATGTTATGAACTACTTGGTTTGGATTTGAACTTGACTCTATATGAATCCCGTGCACAGGAGTTGTTGCCTCTATGTGGACATCATTTCGAGCAAAACATTGTATGTGTAATAGCTATGCACGCACGCTATTGATTGAAAGAATTAAATTGTCTGCAAAAAGTCTATTAATACAATATTTCTAATCAGTAAAGGTCTTTGTTTATATAACATTGAAAATTACAAGTAATTTAAGTCATCATGTAGGATAAAAAGGATTTCTATACACAATTTAAGTAATCCGTGACATGCTAGTAGACTAAATAAATTTGAAGACAATTGCTGCCTAAGTGAGAACTAATTACTTACGGATTATTGCCTAAACTATTGCAAGAAAAAAGTTTTTTTTTTTCTGAAACGAAACTATAAATAAATTAACCAAGAAAATTAAGACAGAGAAATAACATAAAAAGAGCATCCAACTTTGTTTGAACGATAAAAATGAAAAATTAATGAACTTCTCAACATGTTTAAAATAAAAAATAAATAAATATTTATGATTAATTTAATTATGCTGGCGCATTATTTATAAACTAGCACAATCTCCGTGCTACGCACGGTATCTCAAATTTTTTTGTTTAATTGAAAAATTATTTATAAAATTAACTAAAATAAAATTAATATACTTTAATTTTGTTTTAACATATTGCAGAAATCTAAAATATATTTGGTTGTTTTGTTCCACATTTATTTTAAATCACCTTACCTATATTGATATATTGTTTTTATAATAAAATCCTTGTTTCTGAGCCGACCATAAATGCTTTTTAAACAATTTTGAACATATAATCCATGATTTTAGAGCACATTTATATCTTGTAGAAACAAAAATTCTAATATCATCCTCAATTTACACACTATATGAAATCTTGGTAATCACTCTCAAGACCAAAAAAATCTCCTCTAATTGATTATTTTATTTTATAATTACCATTTCATTTGAAAAATTAAAGAGCAACCATTTGATCATTTTTAGTACAAATACACAGTTAGCTAGATGTAGCCAAGCGTATTTCAGGCTTCTCTCAACGTTTCAACTACAAAGCTGACTTTTTTTTTTCGCTCAAAAAATTTTGGATTATTTAAATATATCAACTAACAACTATTAATTAGCTAGTATGTAGTTAGTAAATACAATTGTCCACATAACTATTTTTGAGTAAGTCTAAAGTCACTTTGTGTAGCATGTAAACTAAAAAGTCTTGGGTCAAATAAATAGGAATCCACTTGACAAAACCAAGGTGATTGTAATTTCGTTGTTTACTCTAAATTTCTAGAAGAAAAAAAAATAAAGATAATAAAAGAAAAGAATATAGTTTTAGCTATTAATTTACTAGCTAAAACAGAAAGTAAAGATTTATAATGTGTCACTTCTTAGCATGATACATCATCATTAGTTACTTGAGAAACAAAAACTTCATGTGGATTGATTATATAGATATGTGGCACCCCGTGGAAAGAGATTGAATATTGAGCTTCATCTAATTGCTTTCAAGAAAATAGTATGCAAATTGAATCTAAAGCCAAAAGTTTTTGAATTCTAAGAAATGGTTGTTAGCTCCCATTCTGAAACATTCTTTTGCTGCTTAAAGCCCTGTTAGAGACATAAGGAGATGCCACAGAATGTCCTAAAAGCTCAAGTGAATTGAAGAATGGGAACAGTACAATAATGGCTTCAATACTTCTATATTTAGAGAGGATTGCAAATGCATTGGACTTGATATTGGTAGCAAGAACAAACAACTAAAGTGGTAGAGAACAGACTCAGAATTAATGCATAATCTTCATTGGACTGAATGCCTTGTTAGAAGCAAGGTCATGACATGAGGCATAAAATGTTATTAGAAAGAATGTATCAAAACTTGAAACAAGATATATATCTCATAATCCAAAACCAACCTGGAAGAAAAACTCCAGTAAAAAGCTTCTGCGAAGGTTCGTGCTTTGAGGATGAATCCAAGTAATTTCTATTTATATCTTTATTGCATTTAACAGGTTAATAATATCGATTGTCACAAAAGTTTTCGTGTTGCTCAAGTTTGATCACAAAAGAAAAAAAATGGTACACATTGGTCACTATTGTTTATTTTTTACTTCAATGTCACTTTAGCTCGAAAACTCAACAGACTGGACAAGCTGGACACAGGCGGGTCTCCAGATCAGTCAGTCAGTGATCACAATATATTTTTTTGTTTCAAAAAGTTCATATTGCCAAGAAAATTCGACAAATTAAACAAGGTGGACATATACAAGTCGTCAGATTAGTCAGTCAAGTCGAATCAGACCTTTCATTAATTGCCACATCGGAGAGAAATATGTCCATGATAAGAGATGTGACACGCTTATGTGACACTTTATGTCCAATCTATGGAGTTTTCGAGCCAAAGTGACCTTGAAGTAAAAATAAACAATAGTGATCACTATGTAGCATTTTTTTTTGTGACCAAATCTGAACAACGCGAAAACTTTTGTAATCATCAGTATTATTAACCCTGCATTTAACATATAAATTAAGAGTATAAAATTAATGGCAAGAAAGTGGGGAGAAGAAAAGACCATCAAAGTTATTGGCCATGGGAGTTTTACTATATGGACTGATTATATGGGTCAATAAATTCACTAACGAAAGTTTGGATTCATTTATCATTCATGGAAGAAAATTAATAGACTCGAACAAAATGGCCATTAACTATTGTTTAGCTTCCTAAAGTAAGAAATTAGAAAGCCATGAGTAGATTAGAAAACTAAATGTCAATATGTAGGCACTTGGCAAATGCAGGGAAATCTCCCCAGTTTTTATATATATATTGATTCATATCCTTTCAATATCCTAGTACTTGATTCAGAAAAAATATATATATGAATTTTATCTCTCATGCACGATCACTAGTATATATATACAGGCAAAATAGGGATAGTATTTCTTTCATGATGTGTTCCAAATAAAAGAGAATAGATAGTTGCCAGAGTCATAGTAGATGTCCACTGTTAATGTTTTCAGGGTGTCCCTGCATCAGTATCCATGCACCAGCACAAAGATATTGTCGATGCTGAGGAAAACTATGATTGATATAAGTCATAACATAAGTAGGGTCAGCAGATTGTGAGAGAAGCTGCGTACATTGGTTAATCACAGTTGTCTGAGACTGCAAGAGAAACAAAAAGGATAGGCTTTAAACAATGACTAATACTTAAGATATAATAAAACAAAAATTATTTAGTCAAATCAGTAATTCAAGTGCTGCATACCCATGCAAGTTTTTGGATTATTATAATGAATAAGATTTATGAAAGTTGAAATTTTTATTTTTGGCCATCCTCTAATTGCATAGCCAAAGCTCAGAGAATTGATTTATGCCACAGGGGAGACCAGGACAGATTTGTGCAAAATTAAGAAAATAGAGGGAAAGATATGGACAAGTCAACACTGTATGAACAACATCGATTAGTGTCACATAAAAAGATTAATTCTAATTTTCTTTTATAATCCAATTTACAAGAGAAATTCTGCCTCTAAAAAGATTGCACTCTTAGAACAAACCAATTCTAATACCATAGTTTCTTTTTATGTCTTCTTTGTGACTTTTCCCCCTGAATTGTAAGTTATGGTTGACCAACATGGCACCAATCAAGTTTCTAGTTGTTTGCAGTCATAGGCAGTACCAGTTGCAAAATTATACACATAAACACACAAGCAGAAAGTGAGCAACTAAAAACCTGCTGCCATTCTTGTATAGCCATTCCTCTTTTGTCCACTCTTGTCATCAAGGCATCACGAAGAAGCGAAGGGAAGTGGCGCAGTGTTTTCTCTGACCATGTATGTTGGCTAGTTGCCATTATTTGTCCCAACATTGTCTGAAGATATAGCAAGTGCTCAGCATCAGCAATTCCACGTGTTTTGATGATGATTGCAAGAGTAATAACAGTTACACGATTCAATGTTTCAGTAAATTCAGTTGGACCCTGCAAAGTGTAATA
>CAODLS010607490.1:0-13354 GCA_948243855.1 Flueggea neowawraea
TCT
Source organism: Flueggea neowawraea (assembly GCA_948243855.1). NCBI lineage: Eukaryota > Viridiplantae > Streptophyta > Magnoliopsida > Malpighiales > Phyllanthaceae > Flueggea > Flueggea neowawraea. The sequence continues at coordinate 4 of CAODLS010607490.1, forward strand.
TCACCAAATCGTCCCTTTTTGGTTTGATTCAATTTCTTCAAGGTTTGGCTTTAGTATAACTCAAAAAAATTCAATTTAACTCAACAAGATGTTAATTTTCAGTAATGAAACCAATCAGAAAACTAATAGTTTCAAAGATAAGAATTGAACTTGGATCAATAATGAGAACACAAATTATGAAGCAAAAATATGTAAATTACAATTGAATTCTCAAAATACTGTTGCAAATCTCTTAATCTAGAAAAAAATACATTTACAAGTGTAGTTTTATAAATACATACAAATTATAAATGAATTCTGAATGATTACATTTGCAAATTACAGATTTCTTATTGAGTCACCTCCGTTTCCAAAAATATCAAGTTGCTTGAAACAACTTGTCATTGAATCCTCAATTTGCTTGAAAAGAAACACCAATTGCATTCAATAGTTAAATCGGCACCCCAACTATTCAAAAACTCCAACTGCGTTATGCTTCATGTTGCAACTCTTAGGTTAGTTTTACTCACAGTCACTGAACTTTATGACTTAGTTCAGCTTAGTCACTAAAGTAAAAAATTATTCAGAATGATCACTCAACTTTGCTGAAAAGTTCAAGATAATCACTCTGTTATTTTCTATCACCGGAGTTCATGAATGGACCGATACTTCATCAATTCTTTACACATCAGTGTGCCACGTAGACAAGAATAAAATGTCCATGTGGAAGTCATTATAACCTACATTTTTATTCTAATTCGTATGGCACACTTATGTGTAAAGAATTGATGACGTATTGGTCCATTTATAAACTCCAGTGACAGAAAATAGTAGAGTAATTGTGCTGAACTTTTCAGTAAAGTTGAATGATCGTTTTGAATAATTTTTCACTTTAGTAACTGAACTGAACTGATTTACAAAGTTGAGTGACTATGGGTAAAACTAACCACAACTCTTGAACCAATAAAATGTAATCAGCAGTTGAGACTAGCTCAAAGAAGCCAGATTAAGAGGAATAGAAGCCGATGGAAGAAGAAATTTGAAGAAGAATGTAAGAAGCACATTACGAACAAAAATTATAATTACTGAAGAAGCCTCTAAAAAAGAAGCTTTTAGAAGGTGAAGAAAACAAAAACAATTTATATGGGCTTGTTAATTAGTTAGAGATAAAATCGTATATTTTTAAAACATTAATCCTGAATGGCTTTATTTATTTTACAATTCTAATAAAAGTATTCTGTTAGTAATTCTGATGACTGTTGATTAAAATCATAATTCATAAAATTGAGTTAAGTTTTGATAGATATAGATTATTATTTTAATTTATTTAAGACAATGGTAAATTTAATTTGTACTTCGGATAAGTTTTCACTGAGAGATTCTGATAATTGTAATTTGGATCATTTTTAAATTTTTATTGTTGGCATTATTTTTGTTATTTTAAAATTGAAATTTTATGTCAAATGTGACATCCTACTTCAAGAAAATTTAAAGTGATCATTTAAAATTTTGATAAAAAAACATATATGAAAATAAGTATTTTTTTTGTTCAAATCACGGGATGATCCTGGGTCGGCCCCATTAGGGAGGCACTTTTAATTCTGTACCGCACCCAGACTAATCCTCATTCAAGCCGGGATAATCTCTTTCAGGAGATAAAACTCTGACCACATGTTTTAAACAACTGCATATACAAGGAGAGTTTGAACTCACGACCTTCCTTAAGCTAGGAGAGATTCACACCATCTCACATACGCCTGCGGTTTTAAAAATAAGTATTTGAGTGTATCCACAATAATTAGAGTTGTCTTGAATGTTAAAAATAAATTCTGAATAAAAATAAACTTCACAATAAATGTTAAAAAAATAACATCCATTTTTTCACAGAAAGATGATAATTTAGTAAAAAAAAATACTAATCAAAGAACTTTTGCATATAAGATTTCAAAAATTAAACAAAAAAAATTGAAGAGCAAAAATTGTAATTTTAGGTTATTAAATGATAGATCATTTATTATTGTCATATGAGCATGTGGTTAGTAAGATGTATATTCAAATAACAAATAATGATACAATTTGAATACCAATAATTGCAGTGTGGAACATCTAATATATAAGACTAATTTAATACTTGTTTCAATCATTAACCAAATATTTTGAGATTTTCTCTCATAATTTATACAACCATTTAAAAGTTAATATAATGATTGAAATAAACATAAAATAATTTTAAAAATAGTATCAAAAAGATATTATTGATAAGTTAACTTCATTTAAAAATATTAAATTAAATATATATAATACATTTGATCAAAAAATTAGAATTAATATATTAAAATCATGTACATTATTGTAATTGAAAAAAAATAACATTTACAATTAAATTTTACCCTTAAAATTTGCTAGCATATATTCACCAATCTTTCAACTTTCTTTACTATATTTTTAAACCCCTCAACTTCAACATCTAATATTTCGATAACCAATTTAACGAATATTGCTAACGAATTCCATATCAGACTAAAAAATATGAATGTTTGTCATTTTGATCTTTTGCATAATTTTTTTTGATCTATTTAACAATAATTTTTGCTGAGATTGAAGAATTACAACATGAAAAACTCTCAAGTGGCTTAATTAATATAACTTGTCAAGAAATTGGTCAAAAGATGTATTGAGCCAATTATCGTTTGTTGCATAATCGATAAAATTTTACATTGTTAAGGAATAATTATAAAAAAATATTAATAAAGCAAAAAGTTGATTTTTCATAAATCAAATCCATTCGTTTATCTCTAATTGAAATATTAACAATTCAATAACCAAAATACACTTTACTATGGCAATCAATTTGATTGTCAATTTATTAATTCACAATACCAATTTTAGAAATTGCACTTATTTATGTCAATTAATTTTTAGGGACATTTGGTATATCAAAATTGATAAAAAAGGTCGATATATAGGATCAGATAAAAACAATAACAGTGATATGAAAATAATATAAAGATTTTTTTTTTAAAATATACATTTTTGTGGTGAATATTAAATAATATGTGTACATATAGTATTTGTTTTTAAAATGTACAATGAAAGTTCATTTAAAAAATAGATTTATTATTATGTTTTAATTTTTTATTGTATATTTTATTAATTACTATATAAATTGATTAATTGATATAAATGTCTAATTTAAGCACATTTATTATTATTTTTGTGACACATCTTTATATGACACATGCCACATTAATAAAAAATTAAATGTTGTTTATTTAAAATTACATATGTCAACATCTAAATGTATATATTTTATTTTATATTAATATATAGATGGGTCACATGAGAGACCACTTATTTGGAATGATCAACACATTAGTAATTTGTAGAATAATTAAACTGGATCAAAATAAGAAAATAGTTAATTTGTATGCCTATATCAAATATTAAAATTCAAATTCGCAGAAGTCCCTGAGGTATAGCACAATAGACGTTTTAGTCCTTCCGTTTTATAAAATTTGTAATTACGTGCTCAGCTCACGAGTACATGCCTGCATTAAAAAGAAAAAAATTTGGAACCCATCGGGACAAATATCTGAATCGCCGCTGCCACCTACGTTGGAACTTGGTGCTCTGTTTCTACAAACATTCACAACATTAGAACTAATCAATCATCTTTTCTTCCTCAAAAAAAAAAACAAAACAAAACAAAGGATCAATCATCTTTCAATTCGACAACTTCGATCTTGAACCCACCAACACCTCCCTCAATAAATTTCACACCTCTCATCATCCTTCACTTTCCATTCTTTGCTTCTTTTTGTTTCCGAAGAAGAATTCAAGAATGTTCACACATGATTTCAACAATGTTTTAGCATTTACTTTGATCGTGCATGAATGAAATAGTTCATTAATCTTTCAAAGTTTGTTGCTAATGACGACTTAGATTGCAGTTTCCAAGTAGAAGAAGCCGAAAATGTCTTCATTGACTGTGTGCTACCCTGCACTCGAGAGTCATGAATGGCAGATCATAACAGGATGTGATCCGAAGAATACCAGATGGAGCTACCACAATGGAGGGTCATGGCCAGGTATGCATATTATGATTTGCCCTTAGCTTGACAAATTCTCTGAATATAACTGATGTTTCAATGCTTTTCTGAAAAGTAAGAGGTCACAAAGCTAAACTGTTGGATGTATTTTTGTCAAGAAGAGATGTTCAGTGGTGCTAATCTCCATTGGATTTGATTTGTTAATGGATTTTTCAAATTCATTTCCAACCGGCATTTTACTATTGTTAATTCAGTTGTGCGTCTAAAACCTTGTTATTCTGTTTTTATGTCTGCTTATCGACAACAATATTTGTCCGTAAACCACCTTAAACCCTGTCAAGTAATTATATTTGAGAATTCCATTTCCCTGTTTTGTTCGGTTCTGTTTGTGATTCTTATATTCTGAGAATTAACATATACATCTGTTGGCTATGGCTATGTGCGGTGCAGTACTCTTATGGCTTCTCACAGCTGCATGTATCAAAACCGGACGCCCACAGATTGCAAGACGTGCCATTGAACTTGCGGAAACCAGATTGTTAAAAGACAACTGGCCTGAGTATTACGACGGAAAGCTTGGTCGTTACATTGGAAAGCAGGCACGGAAGTTGCAAACATGGTCCATTGCAGGTTACTTGGTTGCAAAAATGATGTTGGAGGATCCTTCACATTTGGGTATGGTGGCTCTTGAGGAAGACAAGCAAATGAAGCCCCTCATCAGAAGGTCAAATTCATGGACATTCTGAACCTGTTCAGTGGTTCAGATGAGAATTTGTGCTTGTCAGGCAAGAAGTCTACAATGCAGCTTCCCAGATGCGGAGCCCAGGTTCTTAGATTTTGGATGTTAGTATTATTTGACTTCCTTTACTTGGTTGTTTATTCGTTTCAATGTCTTTATTCTCTATGAAATGGTAGAGACTTTTTTCTCGGTGGACCATAATGGTTGTTCTGAATAAATGCTGTTCTGAATTAGACTGTTCGTTTAGGTAATTTTATTTCAAGAGCTAACGAAATACAGATTGCCCGCTAGCTAGGAGATGGAATTGATTTGAGATTATAACCAAAGCTCATTCTTCATGAAATCATCTCACCATAACAACTAAATAAACATGGCTAATAACTCTGACACGTATTTGGTTCATATATTTTGATCAAATTGGCATTCTAGTTTGACTAAAACTCAGCTGTCCCTCCGGCGTAAACTGGGTGTGGTGGAGTGGAGAGTGTATAGGGAACCATTGATAACTTCTTGTCTCCAAAGTTACAGTTAAAAGACGTGCCCATTACGGGTTTGTTTTGTTTGGAAGGAGTAGTATGTTATATATTTTGTGTAGTTTTTATAACGATTACATAATAAAAAAGTAAGGAAAAGTACGTCTTGCTAAATATATAGAATGGTTGTCCTTACCGAATAAGCCATATATTTAACTACTCATTATTCTAATTTATTTAAAATTTGTGCATTCTCTAATAGTATTCTATATTCCACTCTCTAAATCAATTTTTATTAATAAAATCACAACATTCTCTTTACAATTAACAATGAAGGGCCCACATGTACTAAAAAAAGAAAGACAAATAATAAAAAATTTATAAGGAGTCATTTCTTGCTCCATCTATATGTGGAAGCCTCTTTGTCTATTTAAGCTAAAGGAGAAAAGAAATGAGGAGACTATGAGAATTGGCTCCATAATTTGAAGGATATCAAATAAAGTGGCTGTAGGGATGTTCTTAATTGGATATGCAAGATATACCATAACTCAAGCGCCCATGGATTTGCTTTGAATCATGTCTGCAATGGTGCCGAAATTTGTGATCTCTTTCTTTCATCTGTTGTATTTGGTTCGAAGATTTTGATCAAATTGGCATTCTAGTTTGTCTAGAACTCTGGAACTCGTTGAGACGGCATTTGATCAATCTGACTAAGAAGTTTGTATGTACTCCGTTAGGCTTGCATGGTGAAAAAGAATCAAGAAGTGACACACGTTGGTTCAATGTATCTCAAAAAAGAGCCAGATTGTTCATTTGATTGAACTCCATTTTACTCCAAATCCATCCGATACAACACATCTCTCCGTCGTTATAGATGAGTCTGATGGATCTGATGGAAATGTAAGAACAAGCATCAGGTCATCTCCAGGTGATTCTAACATGCATTGAACCAAATTACGACCCAATCTGCGGGTCTTGGACGCATCTTGACATCTCAGGTACCGTCGTATAAAACTAACCAAAATATCCTCTTATTCATAATGTCTTAAATTTGTGAAATTTGTGATAAAATTTCTTTTGGGGAGTCATTGCCGTATGTACATCATCGTCCCGAAGCATCGGCCTATTGCATCCTTAATTCTTGGAGCCAATCTATGTATGTATCACCACCAAACTAATAACGCATCGGTTCCATTCCGCAGATTTAGTAAATATAACAATTTGCTTCTTATTTCTCTCTCTCTCTCTCTCCCTCTCTTTCTTTTTTTTAGCATGTATCGTGCATAATAAGCATCATAACTAAAAGTTTTTAAGTACAAATGCATTTAAAATAGATGAAGATTTAACTTTGACTTAATAGTTGGATTAGTAAGGATATCTTCCTCAATTATAAGTCAACGCTACTTGATTTGACATAAACAAAAGTTTGAGTATACTTAAATATTAATATTGTACTTTAGCTCAATATCTTCATAGAATTTTATAGAATTGGTCCACAAAGAATTTCAAGTATGTTAACTAGCTTTCCCTCTTTAGTGGATAATTCTCTAATGCAGAGAAGCACTACCACACAGTGTTCAAGGAGATTCTTACTGTCAAAAATGGAATCAAAAGATTTGAATTTCATCTCATTGGGCATCATTTCTATGTTGAGATGGACAATTCAACTTTCCTAAGACGTTGACATTCAAGAATAAGGAAGTGCCATCTAAGCAGCGTCTCAGGTTTAGTGACTGGTTCAGTCGTTATGACTATGAGGTCAAGCACATAAAAGGGGAACACAATTTGATTGACCTCACCAAATTTCTAACATTAATAGAAGAATTAAAGGGGTGCACTCAACTTTTCTAATTACTAAAAATTCTTCTGTTCCACTCGTGTTAATGGCAGGACCAAGTTCATCTTTTAGCCCTCAATACATGGTAGCCATGACAAAGAGAGACTTTCCACCTAGTCTCACTGGAAGCGAATCACTTGAGGAGATCCATATGTTTGCTAGAACACACATAGTTCATTTCAGAAGCAGACTTTCTGAAGTATATTTCACCAGTCTTATCCCAAGATACTACGTATTTGATCCTCCATATGTCTTCCTCACCAAACCACACCTCTTGGCTACTTCTTTTACAGAGGATTTTTTATGGTTTTTATGGTGTCTGGTTACTCACTGCAAGATTGCTATTGAATTTGGTACCCAAGAGATATTGGATCATCTCAATGATGATCAGCAGTGCAAGCCTTTGCTATGGACATTTTTAGAATGGTTCGACGACATTGTCGTATGGAGCAGGAGATTACAGACCACCATTTCGAATGAGGCTACTTTGGGTCGTGCAAATCAAACGTCCTCTGAGGTCTACATTTTTCATAGACCTTACTTCCGCCATAGCCATGGTTTCTTTTGGACTCAGAACATTAATTACAGCTGGGGAACTTTCTACCCGTCAGTCAAAGGCAACCCACTCATAAGAGAGCAATTAGTGGAACATTTATGTTTCATTAATAATTTGCCATTGCCGCAACCAACCATAATTGCAGGATTTTAGTCTCGGCCTATTGAAGTAATAATTACTCCTACAACGGTTTCTATGCAGTCCTCTACCATAGGAGTTTTTGAAGGGCCATATGATTCACCATTGGAGCAGTTTGACACAGTTATGGAAGAGCTATAACAAGTTGCACCAGTTCAACCTCTACCTGGCTATGAATTGCATAGAGATCCTACTGGTAATAATAGTGATTCTTCTCCAGAGGAAGAATATATGTGGCTCTATGATGACTGCAGTACGTATTATCATCAGTTGTCAGATGACAAAGGCACGTGGACCAAGACAGGTAATAAGCCCCCCCACTCCACCAGAAGGATAATGCCTGATGGATCGTGTAATCTTTCGCTTTTAAAAGTTGTTTGGAGTCTTATGTAAAGTTGCTTCCCACTAGCAACTGTCTTTTACTTTTGTCAGAACGAGTCTTTGACTTTTTAAAGTTTGTATGATTAAGATTTCCTGTAGGCCATTATGTTTTGGTTGTTTGTAACCACTTGTATCTTCGAAGTCTATATAAGGACTTCTTCATAATGAAATAAACAAGAACAAAAGATTTTAGAGTCTATTTCAAAATTAAAAAAATTCAATCAATTAACATTAGAGATAATTGTTTGGTGTAAATGTATTCCACAAAATTCCAAATCTCAGATCCGTCATATTTTTTTAAAATTTAGAATTCATTTATAAATCTAATTTAGGTGTTTGGTATGACTTTTTAAGAAATTTCAAATTGATTTTAGTTACATTTTGTTTATTTCTAAATCATATTAAAAGAGATGAAATTTGCAAGAGAATTTCACACTTTTTCTACTTAGACAAAATTATTCTTCACATTAAATTCTTAATCCACCACTCAAACATTAATATAAAGACATTTTAGTAAATAAAAGACAAATAATTATAAATCATTATTTATTCTAAATACAAGTTTCATTTGCAAATGAATAATTCGACAAACACACCTAATATTTTATTTTCATTTCATTTGCATAAAATGAATTAATCTATCATAACTCATTTTATTATAATTTTGATACCAAACACTATATAAATCTTCAATCTTTTAGCACTTACGACAATTCTAGAAAAAATAAAAATCGAAAATTTTTTATCCCTTGTAAACCCAAAAAAACCAGAGTAATTCGTCAAATTAACAAGTTTATTTATCTAATCTAAGCTAATTATAAAAAGCCTTCAAAAAGAACTTCTATTATAAAAAAAAAAAGAAGAAAATTTTACTAAACGTGTTTATAAACGTACCCAATCAAATAACTGTTTCCATGTCCGTTCACCACTTCCATTAATTACCAATCTCTCTCTCTCTTTCGTCTTCCGTCACTGTGTAATAAGAAACCTAATTTAGATCAACCCAATCCAAGCTCTGATTCTCCATAAGACCACCGAGGAGGCCGATCCACGTGGTGACCACATGGGCAGACGACAGCCCCCAAAGGTCAAAGCTTTTCTAGCGGTTGTCGCCGGCATGGCCGCTCTCATCCATGACCACGATAACCTCTTCGTCGCCGCCGAGGCTGTTCACTCTATTGGCATCGTCGTCCTCATCTACAAGTTAATGAAGGAGAGGACCTGTGCGGGTAATTCACACAACTTCTGTTTTTTTTTCCTAATTTCAGTTTTTTCTTGTTTTGATTGGTGGTTATGATTATGAATTAATTGGTTCGTGTCATATGTCTGAGAATTTTGATCCTTTATTGAATTTTGACGTTGGTATGACTTGATATGGATGCTATATGGAAACTAAGAACTAGGTTTTTTGCCTAAATTGTGGAGAGTGATGTTAATTTATGTTGGATTGCGCAAAATGGCCATTTTTAGCTGTGATGTTTGTTTGAAGTTTCAACTTGTTTTAAATTATGTCCCAAATTTGTATGTGGTTTGCTTTAATTGCTGAAAGCTTTGTAGTTAGGTTTTGACGCTGTTTACTCGGTGAGTTCTAATTTCTTTGAGGCGTTGTGTAAGCTAGACTCATGTTGTACCCTAATGCTAGCTAAAGAAATCTTTTAGATTTGAGATGATGTTGATATTTTGCTCTTTTTTGCTGTTTTCATGACATTTTATTGCTTCTGGCCCTCTTTTCTTAATGTCGTTTTGAATTTTTTTCAGGGCTTTCGCTCAAATCACAGGAACTGACGGCTATTTTTTTAGCCGTTAGGTTATATTGTAGCTTTGTTATGGAGTATGACATACATACCATATTGGATTTAGCTACATGGGATCAACTCTATGGGTTATTTATATGATTCGTTTTAAGTTAAAGTCCAGTTACATGGAGGACAAAGATAATTTCGCGATATATTATGTGGTGAGTACTTTTTCAGCTTATTACCATTTACCATGTTGCAAGCATGTGACACCTGTTTTCATTAATTTTTATAAATGAAAATTATTTCATAAATTGATGTGTAATATTCTTGACCAAAATATTTACACGTAGAAGTGCAAACTTCTTGGTGAGCTGTTGTGGATGCTAGTTGTGAGCTTGGCTTTTTCACTTATTTTATCTAGAGTAACTGTGAGTTGTGACTTGTGATCTTTGCAAGCAGATTCTAAGAGTTAATAACTAGTTTATAGTAACACACTGTTTTTTGTTCAAATCTATCCTTTAGGATTATGGAACTTGAATGATTAAATTACCGTTAATATTTATCTTTCATTCAATGTCCTCTTGTGAAAATCACTTTTGTGAGTTCTTCATCATACTCCTTTTGGCCTTTTTCTTCATAATTTTGTCATTATAGTCAACAAAACCTTACGGACTTTGCTACAACTTTTGGTGTTTAAAAGTTAGGATTCTTGCAAGTTGAGTTGAAAGGTTGGTGTTTTCATTCTTTGAAGTATTTTTCGTTTGCAGTAGCTACATTTAATGTTGGATCTCATGATAGCAGATCTGTGTTTCTGATCACTGTTTCTTGAATATGGATGCAGGTTGCACCCTGTGCTCTTTTGGCTATGTTAATTCATCCATCAACATCTCATAATATAGTGAACAGGATTTTCTGGGCATTTTGTGTGTACCTAGAAGCTGTTTCTGTACTTCCCCAGTTGCGGGTAATGCAGAACACAAAGGTAATATTTCTTTGGTTGGAAGTGATATTTTAAGGTGTTCATGAATTCATATTCATTCTAGTTCTATTCTTGCAGCTTGTTGAACCATTCACTGCTCATTAGGTTTTTGCACTGGGGTTAGCGAGGTTTCTGAGCTGCGCCCGTTGGGTTCTCCAGGTTTGTGCATGTCAAATTCAATTCATATATGTATTTTTTTTCGGTTTGTGTTTGGTTTCTGGTATTTTGGGGATCTGGCACTTTATTCAACATTGTTAATGCAAGTAGCAGTGTCCTCCAAAATTGCCGTGAGCGATGTGTACTGTCGTTATACAGTTATTTATATAATACAGTTACTGACCACTGTATCTCTAATTTATGCCACTCATTTCTGAATGCTATTGAAGGATAAATCAGTTAGCCACGTTTTGCAGCAGAGACCGTTTTACTTTTGTAGTGCTATTGTTTCTTTATTTTTTATGGTGTGATGTGTTTCTGTTGTTATTTATCTTTCTTTCCTATGGAAATATGGGCTATTAGATTTGTGGTCTTCCATTAATCAATTCTCTTTTGCTTGAAACAGGTTTTGGATAGCCGTGGACACTTGCTTGTGGCCTTAGGATACAGATTATGGCCTTCTATGGTTCTCATCTCAGAAATTGTTCAGACTTTCATTTTAGCAGACTTCTGCTATTATTACGTTAAGAGGTCGGTAAATATTTGGACATTTACTCTTTTTTACTATGATTTTTATTGCAATACTTAATCCTTATTATGCATATAATTTTCTTTTTCAGCGTGTTTGGAGGACAACTGGTTCTTCGTCTTCCATCTGGAGTTGTATAACTGAAGATTGTTTTCTGCTGTGGCTAATGGTCAACATTGTCATCCAAAATTATTTGGGGGCAGTGGTGTTTATTGTTCTCTCTTCCCACAAGGTTCTGATTTTCTCTTGCAGTCACAATTGCAAGTGGATGAGCTGTTTGTAAAGTTTGGGATATGAAAAGTATGGCTGAATTTTTGTATTGGAAAAATAGTTTTCATAGAGAATTAACTTATTGGATCAAACTGTCCATTACCATATTGCCTACTCGTACAACTTGATATTATGAGATTATGCGCATGAATGTTACTTTATGGACGCTGAACTCGAGCTAGTTTGCGTGCAATCTATAATTTACAATTCATATTCTTTTACCTATGTTCCAATCCTTTTTGGTAAAATTAGTGGAATCGAATCATTTAACCCTGTTGTGCTGGAGCTTGACTATGGTTTGTTGGTAATTGATTGCTTATGTTGGTATTTAGTTTAGGCTGTTCAGGATCATAGTATGAGTGGATTGATTCGAGATATGATCAATATAGATTTTGGCAAATCTAGATTGCAAGTTTCTGTTCTGGTCTAAGTTTGCAAGAGATGATCGTGCGATTATATGAACTGTTGTCTCGAACAATTTGAACATTTTACCATTCGCATATTAGAAAGCAAACTTCGAAGCTTCTTGATTACTTTGATTCATGGACTACCTCTTATATTAATGATTTACTTGTGTTTTTGGTCCCTTTGAGGTCGTCGACTAAAACCAAAGAGAAGCCTACATTCATGTCAAGTTACATATAGAGTAATGCTGTGTTGAAGGACAACATAAATTGTTAACTTTAATGCTTGAATGGCATGAAAAATATCCAAGTTACTATCCGAGACAGGTTTACTTGGAGAGGTTCCTTGCAAGAATTCCCTCGAAGGTGATTCCAGGTCCAAAAGCCAGTATCAAGCCCCATTCATTGTCTCTGTCTGCACCACTCTTCATCTTCATGCTCTCTTCTATCATATACTCAAGAACATACACTATGGTGTTGCTGCTGGCGTTGCCATAGTCCATCAGAGCTCGTCTACTTGCGTTTAGTTTCTCCGGCGATAACTCTAGTCTCTTTTCCACCCTGTTCAGTATCGCAGGTCCTCCCGGATGCACTGCCCAGAATAGCTTGTTGTACTCCGTATCAGTTAGTCCTGCAACTCCCATTAGCTTGTGACAGAACCCTTCAATGTTGTCTTCAATTATCTGAGGAAGTTCCCTTCCTAGTTTGAAGCTGATACCCTCTTCTGTGAGCCTGCCATCGATAGTCTTTTCGGTGTCTGGTAAGAAATCTTGAATTGTTGTGTGTAGTTCAAAGAGAGGCATTTCTGTGCACAAAACCGGGTCTGTGCCTATGACCATTGCTCCAGCACCATCGCCAAAAAGTGCAACACCAACAAGGTCGTACGGTCTATCTGCACTTGGTGGTTTGAATCCAATAATGGTAGTTTCAGAAGTGGCCAGCAGGACTCTACTTCCGGGATTGTTCTCTGCAATGTCCTTCGCCACTCGGAGACCAGCCACACCTCCGGAGCATCCCATGAAGTAGAGCATGACACGCTGCGTGTTGGGACTCAGTCCGAGGCCTCTTGCTAGGTAGAGATCGCCGCCTGGTAGCCTAGCTTCACTTGAGGAGACATAAACC
>CAODLS010607557.1:0-12978 GCA_948243855.1 Flueggea neowawraea
TATAGCACCAGAGTATCACCAGACTCTCAAGTTCACTGACAAGTGTGACATATATAGTTTTGGTGTGATACTCGGAGTTTTGGTGATGGGCAAGCTCCCATCCGATGAGTTCTTTCAGAACACGGCAGAAATGAGTCTGGTGAGATGGATGAGAAACACAATGACATCGGAGAATCCAAGCCGAGCAATTGATCCGAAATTGATGGGTAATGGGTATGAAGAGCAAATGCTTTTGGTGCTTAAAATTGCTTGCTTTTGCACTCTTGATAACCCGAAAGAAAGGCCTAGCAGCAAGGATGCCAGGTGTATGTTGGCTCAAATAAAACCCTAGTTATGCTTGTTATCAAAAGTGGAAGAATTGATGTGTAAGAATAATTAAGTGTGAAAAAGGCAAATCTGTTAAAGATGATTGAAATAGTTTATGCATCTGGATTCTGCAGTCAGTTATTATTTTGTTTTAGGAAATGTGTATAATCTACTGTTTTGCATTCTTGCATTATAGTTTTTCATCATGGAATTTACAGATGTAATGAATTGAATATCAAATAATTGAGAAGCAATTCGTCAGCCCGTCCAGGCATGCATTTATAGGATTTTAGCAGTTTGGAAATTTCAGATTAGCTTGAAGAGGTTGAGCTAGCAGCTTCTTCTGCTTGGCTGTGGTTGCTCCTGTTTCACAGTGGATTAGATGAGGTAAACTTCCACCAGCAGAATTTTCTCTAGTGGGGAGTTGAGGAAAGTGCTCCATAGTCACCCTTAGACAGATAATGATGATCTTTCAAGCCCAGGAATGAAAGGGTTTTTTTTCTAACAGGGAACAACGTAAAATCAGAAATTCTGAAACAGGGAAGCATAAAACATACTGAATATTCTGAAAGATCGAATGGATAAGTTCAAAACTTCAAATCCAGATAAAATGTGAATATTCTGAATAAAACATACTGAATATTCTGAATACTTGGAAAAATTATAGTTGGAAAAACAAAGGTAAGCACTGAGATTAGTGGTAGAACAAACTTTCAGAAATGGAGAAATACATGGAAAAATCAAAATAGCTAGCTTGTACATCATTATGGTGATCTAGGCGTATAATAACAACGGAAAACACACTATTACTGGATGCTGAATTATATGAAAGTGACAACCACTGAATCACTGATCTAAGCTTTCTGAAAGCACTTAGCAAAGGGAGGGCCTGATACAATTGGTGGCTCAACATAAAGGAGCTATGCTATTATCTGCAAAAGCAACTACAAAAGCTTAAAATTACTTTCTTGCTTTCATGCAAAACAAAAGCTAGTTAATTCACACTTTAAATAACTACCCCACTTGTTTCCCACGCATATCTTGCTAATTTTCTTGGCATATCACAATTCTGCAGCAAGTCGGACAATTCAAAACTAACAGGAACTTTAAAAATTCAATCTTACAACTGTGCCCAAGAACTTCTCTTTTGCTCATCAGAAAGCAAGGATTTTGATTAAAGAGATTTCAGAATACTACATTCCCTGCACAATAATTATGGTTCATAAATGACGATAAAATGCGACAACTATACAGGTAATACATAAATGTGAATATCAAAGCCATAGAAATGATCTGTCCTGAATATCAGAGCATGACAAGTACGTTCATAGTTGGAAGCTGTAAATAGCACATGAAAAACTATTCCTCTATTTGTTAATTAGAATTTATTCGGCAGCAACAACAATCTGGCCGTGGAATTGAAGTTCTTCTAGGTACTTATTAGTTACTTTCCATTTTATTTCCAGCAGAAAACAAGCGGAGAAGAAGATAACTATGGCATATCAGACATCAAACAAACAAAAGGTCACTCAATATACCACCCAACCGAATCTACACCAGATGAAATGAAGAATAAACACGAGACTATCTTGGAAGAGAATTGCATGAATTCAATATTACCGGCATTCAGTGATAACAATCAACGCCAATTCAAAATCTTGAAACCGGAAATCTATAATGACAAATGCTTGCAAGGTAATGATAGCCAGCTCATTAACGCCAAGATTCAATCTTCTCATTCAAGAACAGGTGATCAAAGCCATAAGATCAAACATATAATCATCAACCGACACCAGCATGATACAAAATAGAAAGCACTAATCATCATTTCTACAAATATGGGTACACAACCAAAAAAAAATTAAACATTACCTAAAAGTCTAAAAGGAACTGCGGAAGAATTCTCTCTATATGCGTAGCTTCAATCTTACTACCTCCCTCCGCCTCTGCAATCGTAGCCGCACGCTGCACAGCCTCTGCATTACCAGACCAATCAAATCAAAATACTCAAATCCACATTCAAACAAGAAACGTATAAAACAAATCAACGTTAACCTAACCAGAGACGAAGAGGCGGATAAGTTCACAGCTCAGTTTGAGGGCATTAGAATTAACTGAAACGCAAACCAAAATGTCAGATAAACTCAAACCTAATTGACAACAACAGAAACGGTAAAGAAGAAGGCACATCAGGGATTGAAATACCAGAAGAAATTCGATTCTTTTTAGAAGCCGAAGGCCCAGGTACGACGACGTCGCAGTCCATGGGATCAACATCGTCGTTCTTTTCACGCTCTGAACCGGAATTTTGAAAAGCAGGTAAATTTCGGATTGCTGAAAAAATTCATAAGGTAAAACTGTCTATAATGATGAGACGGGTTACCAAGGTTTCCATTGGCCCAGAGGTTCTTGAAAATTGAGCAAATCAAATCCTGAACATCACGTTAAAGCAAAGAATTACTCAATGAAATTTTAAATTTTATACAGGAAAACGAAAGGAGAATTGGATTCGAACGTAACGGATCGAAGGAGGAGGTGGTTTCCTCCATCCGGCGGCGTTTTCTGGTTTGCTTTCTGCGCTTTGCGTTTGGTTTGGAGTTGTCATCGTTGAAAAATAATTTTTAATTATATAAAACTTATGTGTATTGCCGATCGAAAAGCCCCTATAGCTCAGTGGTAGAGCGTCAGTCTTGTAAACTGAAGGTCCGTAGTTCGATCCTGCGTGGGGGCATTTCTTTTTCAGTTTCTCTTATATACCACCAAATAATATTTGTTTAATTGCCACCCAATTGACGATCACTGCTTGTAATTCAAACATTTAATATAAGATATCAAATCAAAAAAAGATTATCCAACGTTTAAGATCGAAGCCGACATGAGCCTTTCGTTTTATAAGAGACATGGTGGATGATTTTGGAATATCAATTCGTTGTGCAAAAGCCTGGAGATCCATGAAGAAGTTTTAGAAATAAAGAGAAGAAAGTAAACTGAAAAGTATTTTTGAAACAGAAAAACTAAATTTGATAATTCTTAAATTGTAATTTTAAGATTGAGTTTGGGAAAAATGTTATAAAGAGACAAGAACAAATAAATCGAAGAAGAAGTTGAACAAGAATCATATCAAAATGATTAGAAAATAAACCGTGCAATGCACGGAAATTATACTTGTTCCCTGAAAATTTGAGAAATTGATCTAGGGGACAATAATGTCCTTTGGTTCGAGTCTTAGAGCGTGCCAAATAATTTTTGGTTTTCCTAAATTGTGAATTGAAGATGTTTTTACACTCGAAAAATTAATCGAACTTCTTAATCAAACGAGATGATGGGTCTCTTGCTTCTTTAATTGACAACATCAAGACAAAAATAATGATGAAATGGCGATGAAATTGAAGTACGATTACTGAGGATGCTTGAATTGATAAAAGAAATTGACTTATGGCGATGAATTGATAGAAGATAGAGGATACTTATGAAATGAAAATGAAGACTGAAGACGTTGATCAATACTGAAAAATAAAAGAACAAATGCTAAGGACACTTAAACATAAAGATCCATGCTTCTATAAAGAGTTTGATTTGAGTATTGGATTGATTGGTTGTCCTTTTCTTTGTGTTCTCTGTCATATTTATGCTCCTTCTTGGTGAATCTGGTGGCTTGACTAGAGAGGACAACTTGGATTTCTCATTTACTGTCATTCCCCTAATTCCTCCAATTCTTGCCTTGTTGTCCCCTGTCTTCGTAATCTGTGGCAACCATTGTCTTTTGACATGCCTCCTTTGTTCCAGATTTGCTGCTTTTTCCTCCCCTGTCCCGGATTCATCGTGATCACCTAGTTATCATTTCCTTCTTTGTCCCGGATTCTTGGCAACCATACGCTTATTTCTATTTTTGATGTCCTTGGTCCTTTGCTCAACAGACTTGCCATAATAACAAGTTTCCTTGTTCTAGTAGCTTCTGGGGACTAACTGTGTTTCTCAAACTACCCATATGGGCCACATAAGCCTCTTTTTGGGCCAAATTATGAACTTAATTCGGTTCGGCCCAACGGGCAGGAACCTGAATTACACCGTAAACAATTGCCCTCCCCCGCGCATGTGTGATGGTTATAGTAACATCGCACGTGGGCATTTCCTCATTATCCCACCCATATGGCTTTTATTGTCTTCGGGAGGAGAGACTATTTATTTTGGCTTCAAAAGTACATCAACTTCTAGACTGAACACAATTGGCAAACCGTATTGTCCATTGCCAAGTATCTTCAGAAATTTAAACCTAGTGAATTGAATCCTCCGCTTCCTCGGGTTCCGCTACACAAGTCAAACAATTTCTCACTCCAAGCTTTTATTTCCACTCAACAAACCCACATCAGTCTGCAACCCAAAACACCAAAACCTTCTATGTCGCTTCCCGAATCCTCAAAACAATCCGCTCTTTCGTCCGATCCGCAGTCGTCGGCGCCTTCCTCGGCTCATGGGTAGCATCCACTGACGCGTCTTTCGTCTGTCGAGATTCGCCTATCTCTACCGCCTCTTCGCACTACCTCGGTGCTCATGCCACTTCACGGTTTGCTCGAGTGTGCCTCAGCGGCTCAATCTAGCCACAAGTCGCCGCCTTTGATTCCCCCCGCTTCATCATCGGTCAACCGCTTCATCCTCTCCTATTGTCGTTGAGGTGAGTCTTGGAATGAGTCTTATCTAACCCTTCTTGCCACGTTTCTTTTGACTCAATATCTAATTGAGCCGAGTTCTGTTGCAGTTACCAAAGTCTCTCAGACCCTGAACAACGATCTCATGGATTCTACAAGTGAGTTTGTTAAAATCCCAACTATAAAAGACTTGCCTTTATTGATTGTTACTCTTATGGATCGGTTTCGAAGTTGTTGGTGTTTGATTAGACTTGTGTTTTTTGAGCCTTTTGATGTATCTCCTGTGTGTTTTTACTTTGGGATGTCATAAATACATCCGAAACTCTGCCAAAATTTCTGTGTGAAATCTCTTCTTTCTTTCGCAGGGAATAAGACTTCGGCCTCCTCATCGGCTTCCCTGTCCCCTGCACCAATTCGTCTATCCAAAGACGACTCTTCTCTGTACCTGCATCCAACTAGTGAGGTAAAGTATTATATGCTTCAAAAAATGGATGGATACCTTATCCACACGTGGTTTAATCTGCTTCCTTCCTTTTGTAGCTAGATGGATGTTATACTATTGCTCCCACGAGGCTGCGCCTTTCCCATCCTCAATCCATATTGGCTATTGACGAGAATCTCAGACTCCATTCTGCGATTGTCAAAGCGACTCGCCTAAAAAACTGGATACCTGCAATAGGTGGAAAGTCTTCGTCTGTTGTTTGAACCAATATGGAAGGATTTAGGGATTAATGACTTTATCTCTTTGACGACCTAACCAATTCTTGTTTGCAGAGAGCTTTTGTATGGGGCTCTGCAATTTTGGTCTCACGGATCTAATTCCTTCATATTCCCATATGGTGCCATATCCATAACTCTCCGAGATGTGGTGGCTTTAACAGGGTTGCCTATCACAAGACTAGAAACTCCTGCGGAATTAATCTCCAAAGATCAATCCGAGGATGATGCCTTGCAGATTTGTTATGGCTTTGTCAGCAAGGGACCGTCCACTTATCCTACAGTAAAGCCTCTTTACTCCTTTCTTCTACTGCTTCTTGCGATACATCTTTTAACATGTTACTCTTGACTGTAGGCAATTTCCATGATCCAGCGACAGAGCTTTCTCCAGAAGAGGACCACTTTTATTTTCTCTGGATACTGTACTGTCGATACATATTGTGTCCTCCCTCTGAAAGGCCCACCACAGGTTGTCGATATCTGATTAAGCTCTTAGCCACCGGACAACAAGTCGCTTTGGGCACCATTCTGCTTGCTACTTGCTACAGAGGACTCGCAGATGCTGTTTTGTCCCCTACTTTTGAGAGTATGCATGGCACCCTCTGGTTGGTAAACCGGTGTCACAAATCCCTCGTTGCTTCTGGGTGGTCCACTGTGGTTCTAGTATTTCCCGTGATGATATATTTGATTATTTTAGAGGGTTGAATGATGAGACCGCCCCACCATGTTTTTATTTCATGCTGATGAAGATGCCAGCTTTTTGCCTCCCTATTTGAAGCATTATTCACTTAGCATGTCTAATGAATATCTTCACATTTGGAAATTGGTCACTAAGGCCAGGCATCTTTTTTCAGGAATGACTCATTCAAAGGGACACGACGGTATCTCTGTGGAAGTGTATCTTCCATAATTTTGGTACCGACAATTTGGTTTGGCCCAAGGCTTCCCAGGAGAGATTCTTCCCCATCTTCCTCCTACTGGGGAGAGGATATTCATATCATAGAACAAAATTCAGAAAGTCCTTAATCATTCTTCCGAGCGAGAGTATCCTATCATTCATCATCTAGACCTCCCTGTCGACCTCTTGTCAGGTTTTATGGTTTGGTGGAAAAAGGCTTATGACCTTGCCGTCCCTCCAAACCAAGGTATACCTTTCTAAGAACATTTTATATTTATTTATTTTGATCCTGTGTTAACACATACCTCTTATCTAGCTGTCTCAAGGGTCCCCTCTCAGAGAATTGTGAAAGAAAGGGCAACTCTAGAGAGCATCTTACAGGGCATCACTGTCGGGGACACTGATCCTCCTAACGAGGACCCTGCCTTTCTTATGCCACCACCACCCAAAAGGCAGAACACCTCTGAAGAAAAGTCTAAGCAAAAACTCAAAGTCTTAGCAAAGAAGATAGTCCTTCATGTGAGGCACTCTAGTAGAGCTCATAGCACGGTCAACAAACCTTCTGAGTATGTGTCCTTGGTGGATGAAGACACTGGAGAGAGCTGTGGCGATAGGGATCCATCCTCTGAGCATGGCTCGGAACAAAGAAGTTCAGAGGACCAAATCTTAGGGCCTCAATTTCTGGCAAAAGAAAACCCTAAGCAAAGTGTCCCTGGTGATTGCAGTCCTAAAGGAACCAAATTTGGTAGTGAGAGTGTGGGCGTAGCCTCTACTCCGACTTAGATTGCCTCAACAGATCTACAGACTCTTATTGGTTCTTCTATGGTCCCCTCACAACTTCTGAGGTACTTTATATCCCCTGAACCTCCATTCATTTAAACCATCCCATGTATTAACCTGTCTCTTCCTTTCATTTGTAGGAGACTTCTTTTTGCAGGTCCCAGCTCGAGATGAAGCGTAGTAAAGTGTCTCGAGATCCAACAGCTTCTTTGGACTTGAATTTTCTTGATCCTCCATCGGATTCGAGTTCCACTGCCACGGGTATTAAGCCTGAGATGCTGGAAACAACCAAATCCATTTTGTCCCGGGTACTTAGCATGGAAGTTTACATGGTCGATCCTGTTCATTGTCAAGATGCTCTGGAAGCAATCTAGGTACTTCATCCTCTCTGTAGTACATTGGGCAAAAAAAGAAGCACTCACCCGAATCCAAAAAGGGGTCCTCCAGATACAGACGTCCTTTTCCAATTCTTTCTATGCTATAACCCTTAACAGAGCAGTGATGGATTCTTACAAGAGTGATGCCGATAAGCTAAAGAATTCTACTGACCTAGACAGTATCAACACAACCTTGGAGGAGAAGATTGCTTTATTTGATTCTTGCACGACAACACTTTCCCAGCATCAACATGAAATAACTAGGCTTCAGGCCGAGGCTGCTTTTTCTGGCGAAGCAGGCTCAAGATGCTTTGGCAGAGGGCGAAGTGATAACAACCCAACGAGATGCTTTGAAGTCTAAACTAACTGTGCAAGTGCAACAATTGACTGTCAGATAACCAGAGGTGAAGGCTGCAAAGGATCGCTTTGAAACTGTCGAACTGGATATTGGTGAATACGGGAGGCAGTAGAAGGAGTTATCCCAGATAGACTTATCTATTTTTCAACTTCCATAGGACTATGCTTTCGGTGACCAAATGGCTTTACCAGAACCCATTTTGGCAGTTGTAGAAAAAAGACCCTAGAGGGCACTTTGTTATATTTTGACAGTTGTAGGTGGCTTTTCTTTTTGGACTTGTCTATTTCCTATTTTGTTTTGGACAATTGGGCTATCTTCTTACAATATTTTGATGAATGCAAATCAGGTTCTTTTATTTGAAATGGAATTCAGTGGCCTGAAGGCCAACTTTACATATTTCTTTTGTGGCCAGAAAGACTTACAAAAATAACATAATTTGAGAACCTAATTTGCTCTTCTAAACAAAAAATAGATTCTACTGTGTATCAGAGTCTTGTCCCAAGAACTGGGTGTCCTCCCACATACTATTGTAATACTTTTTTAAGTATTTTCCGTTGATGAACCTCCTATGTGGCTCTCCTTGTAAACTAGCCAACCAGTAAGCATTTCCTTCCAATACTCTGTATATCTTAAATGGTCCTTCCCATTTTGGTGACCATTTACTGAAAACACGGTCCTTTGTTCCCGCCGGCAAAACTAGCTTCCATACCAAATTTTCTTCTTGGAAACACTTCTTTTTCACCTTTTTGTTGTAAGCTCTAGCGATCTTCCTTTTTTGTACCACCATTCGGTTAAACACATCCATTCGTTCTTGGTCCAAGTGTTCCAGTTCCATCATCATGGACTGTGTAAAATCTTTCGAGGATAGTGTATTTTGTTAGGCCACCCTCAGCGATGGCACCACTACTTCTATGGGTAAAACTGCATCATGACCATAAGTTAGTAAAAATGGACTCATTCCCGTGGCATCCCACTTTGAAGTTCAGTATGCCCACAAGGTTTCAAACAATAGGTGATGCCATTCTCGAGGATTATCTTCTATCATCTTGCTCAAAATTTCAATAATAGTTTTGTTAGACGCCTTTGCTTGTCCGTTAGCTTGGGGATAATGAGGGGTTGAGTTAAGCAGTTTGATAACATAGTCAACAGCAAATTCCCTTGTGAGTTCTTAAGTAAACATTGTCCCTTGGTCTGTTGTGATGGTTTAAGGGATGCCAAACCTATGAATGGTCTGATCTTTTATGAAGTTTATTACATCCTGTTGCTCTACCTTTTTCATAGGTGCCGCTTCTACCCATTTTGTAAAATAATTCGTAATCACAATAAAAAAAGAGTGTCCTTTAGAGGAAGTGGGGTATATTTTCCCTATTAAATCAATGGCCCAACCCCAAACAGCCACGGCTTAACGATACCGGCTAGTTCAACTGTGAGGACTCTTTGCATACTCCCATGGCATTGGCATTGTCTACACCCCTTAGCGTACTTGATGCAGTCCTTTAACTTGTTTGGCCAAAAATAGTCGTGCCTCCGGATTAGCCAACCAATTTTCTCTCCCGCTTGATGTGCACCACAAACACCTTTGTGCACTTATTTCATGACTTCCATTGCTTCTGGAATCCCTAAACATCTTAAAAGCACACCATCAAACCCTTTTCTAAACAAAATATTTTCTATTAGCACGTACCTAAGGGCTTGCATCTTTATTCTGTAAGGGGTTTGAGGTGAGGGATGTTTCAAGTACTGCTTAATAGACATCCTCTAGTCCCCAATAACTTCGGTGTCTATATTAAAAGAATCTAATGGTAGGCCCCTTTCCTTGATAGAATGATGATTTTTCTTTTGGATTAATACGAATTTATGGGTCAGTTCTTCAGACATTTCCATGCCAGAGGCCACCCTGTCCATTACACTTGCTTCTCGATTATGCTCCCTAGGCACATGTTGGAAATGAATTTCTTCAAAATCATCTGCTAGTTGAATCGCGACAGCATAATATGGGCCAACAAGAAACTACTACAGCGATATTCTCTAGTCATCTGTCGAATGACTAACTGTGAATCTCCCATCGCATTAACTATTCTTGCTCCCAATTCCTTGAGTACCTCTAACTCGATGATCAAAGCTTCATACTCAGCTTGGTTGTTTGTACACAAAAAATTGAGATTAAAAGATAGTGAGGTTTTAGTTCCGAAAGACGAGATAATTATAACTCCTGCCCCTGCAGTTGTTTCGGTGCTTGACCCATTAAACCAAAGTGTCTGGGGAACCCGTTCTAGATGGAACACTCTTAAATATGGTTCTTAAACTTCAACCATATCGAAGTTAGGATGTTCTACCACAAAATTAGCCAAAACTTGTCCCTTAACAGTTGTTTGATGTACAAACTGCAAAGAAAATTCAGCTACTGTTATAGCCCATTTGCCTATTCTTCCTGTCAACATTGATCTGGTTAACATGTGCTTGATAACATTAGTAAAGGACACTACAAAAACCAAGCCATCAATCATGTAGTGCTGTAATTTCGTACATGCAAAATATAGTGCAAAGCAAATTTTTTCAACAGAAGAATATTTTAACTCGACCCCTTTCAACAAATGACTCAAATAATAAATTGCTTGTTCATAACCTTTACCATTATTCTGAGTTAAAGCACAACCAATTGAATATTCAGAGGCAGAAAGATACAACCTGAGAGGACGTTCCTTCTTAGGTGGCATAAGGAAAGGTGGCTTGGCCAAGTACTGTTTAATTTTTTCAAAAGCCTCTTGATGCCATCCTTCCCATTTAAACTCTTCTTGGTTCTTCAACCTAAGGAGATCTGAAAATCCGGGTTTTACCAACTAAATTAGAAATGAATCTCCGGATATAATTTACTTGTCCTAAGAAACGTTGTAGCTCTTTCTTGTTTGTGGGAGGTTTAGCTTGGTGTATAGCTTTTGCCTTATTTTCATCTATCTCCACTCCTCTTTGATGAATGAGAAAACCCAAAAAATTTCCTCCCCTCACCCCAAAAGCACATTTCATGGGGTTTAATTTTAGTTGGTGCCTCCTAAGCCTATCAAAGCCTTGACGTAAATGAGCAATGTGGTCTCTCCGTCGTTTGGATTTTACCACCACATCATCGATATAGACTTTGATGCTTTTCCTTATTATATCATGAAAAATCAAATTCATTGCTCGTTGATATGTGGCACCTGCATTCCGAAGGCCAAATGGCATTATGACCCATTCGAAAGTCTCAATGGCCCCAGGACACCTGAAAGCGGTTTTGTGTATGTCATCCTCAGAAATTCTAATTTGATTATAGCCAGCAAAACAATCCCAAAAAATTAGTATTTCATGATCCACAGTGGCATCAATGAGCATATCACTCATGGGCATTACATAAATATCTTTGGGAGTGGCGACATTCAAGTCCCTAAAATCAATACATAATCTAATTTTTCCATTCTTTTTTACTATAGGGACAATGTTTGCCAGCCACTCTGTGTATTTTGCTGGCCTGATAAAACCTACTTTCAATAATCTCTCAATTTCCGAGAGCCAACAAAACCCTTAGAGGCAAAACGTTGATGGATGAGCCATTGTCGATTAGTACTCGATCTACAGGTTTTCCATTCAAATGTGATTTGATGTATAAAGGCTTTGTGTGCAGCGGACCCCTGAATTTCTCAAACACCAGTTGTGGCTCTTTTCTGATTTCTACTTCAGATGACTCGCCTTCTTTGATCGGGGACTTATCTAGATCCTTGACTCATGGAAGTTCCTTGTTATCCTCTTCAACCACGTATTTCTCTACGTAATTTGTACTTATAAAAGCACGGGGCAAAACTAAAGATGATACGACAGAATAAACTACTGGAATGTCTCTCACATTAAAAATATTCAGGTTACTAAAAGTAGGAAAAGAGTTTCCAAGTTCATTATTGCTTACAAACTCCATATCTTCGTCCTCGGTAGCTTTCCATTGAAACTTGGATTTGACTTTGGATATTTCAACATTTTCTGACTCTACCTCTGGTCTCGAGACATCTATCTTTATTTCCTTAGACTTTTCTTTTGCCATCCTCTCGGTTAGTCTCTTCCTTTGTAACCTTCTTTTTTGTGTTTTAGTCAGTTTACCTTTGGGCACCGACTTAGATTTTACAATATACCAGCGGTCTGGTTCCTCAGGGATCTAGGTGAGTTCCTGGTCGGCTTGTCCACGTTACCCGGTGTTCTAGGACTTGGTTGGACTGTCCCCGACCTTCTGTTTTGTTTGAGGTCGTTCTCCTTGGTATCAGATCCTCCTTAAACTGGTTCCCTTCACCAAACATTCCAACCCTCAATGTTTTGAGGTCCTCTACCCCGGTGGCGGCTTGCGCTGCCTGCCCCCTAGGAATTGAAAGAGTCTCTTCAGAGTCTTCTCGTTCTTGTACATGGACATATTCTTCTACGATTAGTGTTGTTGCATTGGTTTCCTCATTCCCATCTCCTGTGCTAGAAACGACAATATCTTTCTTACTTCTTGTTTTCATCATTGCAAAAAACCTCGTCCCACGCAGCGTGCCAGAAGTTGTTCCCTGAAAATTTGAGAAATTGATCTAGGGGACAATAATGCCCTTTGATTCGAGCGTTAAAGCGTGACAAGGAATTTTTGGGTTTCCTAAACCGTGAATTAAAGATGTTTTTGCACTCGAAAAATTAATCAAACTTCTTAATCAAACGAGATTATGGGTCTCTTGCTTCTTTAATTGATAATAGTAAGACAAAAACAATGATGAAATGGCGATGAAATTGAAGTATGATTACTGAGGATGCTTGAATTGATAAAAGAAATTGGCTTAGAAGATAGAGGATATTATGAAATGAAAATGAAGACTGAAGACGCTGATCAATACTGGAAAATAAAAGAAC
>CAODLS010607607.1:0-27296 GCA_948243855.1 Flueggea neowawraea
ACTCCAAAATTACCAGGAGTGTAAGATGTGAAGAACTCCTTCCTTGATGTAACATGAAAGGCATCACCACTGTCAACTACCCAACTGGTCTCATCACAAGCAAGATTAATTCCACCTTCACCATACACAACAACAAGATCATCTAAAGTGGCAGTGGCAACATGATCATCATTTTTATCATTTCTCTTATTCTCTTGCTTGTTTTTACCTTTGTTCTCTTTCTTCCACTTAAACCAATATTTCTTGATGTGCCCTTTTTTATGACAGTAGTTTCACTCAAAGTTTTTATACTTTCCCTTTGACTTGCTTCTATTGTTGCCTATATTTTGATCTTGATTCCTAGTTTTGCTTCTCCCCCTATTTTCTGTAACCAAAACCTCAGAATGTGAAGTCGAAATCCCTTGAGTTTTTATCCTCACTTCCTTATTTAAGATTCCACTCTTCACCATCTTCATGGTCACAATACCATTAGGAGTTGAGTTCGTCAAATTAACCCGAAAAGTCTCTTATGAATCAGGAAGAGTATTAAGCAACCAAAGACCAAGAATCTCATCATCAAATTTTACACCCATGCTAGACAACTGGTCAAAACACCCCTGAAAATCATTCAAGTCATCAGATATGGAGCTCCCATCTTTGTATCTTAAATTCATAGCTTGTTTGATTAGAAACAACTTGTTGTTATCAGTCTTTGAAGTATACAAAGTCTCAAGTTTTTCCCACAAGCTACAAGCATGATTTTCATCAGCAATGTGATTCAACACATTGTCTTTCACCCATTTTCAAATAATGCCACAAACTTGTTCATGCCCAAATTTCAATTCGTCATCACTTTTACCATCAGGTTTTTGAGTCGCAAAAATCGGTAAGTGCAATTTCTTTATGATCAGAAGATCATTCATCTTCCCTTTCCACTTGTGATAATTTGTGCCATCCAAAAGAACCATTCTAGTTAAATTTGCCTACATCATTTAGTCAACCAAAACACCTAAAGAGTCAAAGCTCTAATACCACATGTTAGGGAAAAAGCCAAAAAAAGACAAGCAAAAATTCCAGAATATCCTTTCCCACTTGACTGAATAAGAGGAGCAAATATAGAACAGTCCAAAACAAACACGAATAATCACACCAATCACACAAAGAAGAACACGATAATTTTTAACGTGGAAAACTCCTTCAAATCGAAGGATAAAATCACGAGATCTCTCTTTGGTCGAAATAAAAAAGGCTCCACTATAATTAAAAAATGTTTACAGTAGCTACACAAACCAACAAGTGCTAAAAACACCAATAAGCACAACCACAAAACCAACAAACAAGATTAACAAGTTAAGGATAAAGAGAACAAACAAAAAGTTTCGGTTCTTCCAACAAAAGACGAACTTCCCGATTTCAAAAGTCAATCCCCTCTGATTAGAATAAACATCCAAATGTCTTTTACCTACTGAACAAAAATCAGCTCAATCGGACCACAAAAACCCTTCCAGAAGAGGAGAACAATTTGACCCGTCACTGCTAAAATCAAATGCAGACAACTTCTGTTCTCGACCCAATAACTCACAAACCAACTGTCAAAATCCAATATTCACCGTTCACTTTCAAGAACACACAGAGATGAAGAAGACCTCCAAATATCATAACTATCAGACAACAAATGAGCATTAAAAAGTCGACTGGGAGAAGTTGGACAAGTTGGACACTTAGGCAGAAAATTCTCTCAAGTGTTTTCTTTTGGTGTATCAATCATGTGGCTACTGAAACATTTAAAGTAAACGCTAATGGGTTTATCATAAATGAACCTCTTGAAAATTGGACTTTCTCCATATAGGAAGGGACCCAATAGCCTAACAGGTCTAGTTTATTTTTATTTTTGTGATTTTGTCGTCTTGTTGCGACGTTTTGTTTTCACAGTCTTTGGTGCGGTGTTTTGTTTTTTGTGGGCGATTCAAAATTTCATTTAGTCTATACATTCAATTCAACAAAGGTACAAATCAAATTATGATTGTCAGTATGTTGTAAATCTGGAGTCATAGTTATTTCAATCACTATAGTATTTTCAACTATATAGGCTTTAAGCCGATATATGTTACTAACTTGGATGCTGTGAAGTTTTTTATTGTTTCATCTGCTATGATTTTTAATGAATTTGAATTTATATTTCTATTAATATATTACTATTTTGAATGAATGAAATTATCTTTTATTGTAAAAAAAAAATTCTATTCAGTGGCCAAGCTGAATGTAAATTCCCCTATAATCCTCCAATTTGTCATCGACTTAAAAATCGAAATCACCACTACTGACCATTGCCCCCATTACCGCCATCCCACAATTCAACTCAAAAAAGTGAACCACTACCATCAGAGTCCATATTCGATACTCAGCTTTTGAAAATTACACAGAGAACCGCAAGTTTCTTTTACACGCTTATGGATTAAACTTAAAAATTATATCAAGGATGAGCTTATTATCGAATTTAATGCCTTGCGCTTGTCATCCAGGTGTTCTACCACTATAAAAAAAATAAAGTATTGGAAATCAATTGAATATCGTCTGAATATTATTTGGAAACCGAAATAATATTCCATTGACATGATTGAGAATCGATTAAAACCGATTGGTAATTGATTGAAGACCGTTTAAATATTATTTTGATAATAAAATAACATTCTATGTAACTGATTAGAAAGCAAAATAATAATATTCCATGGATCTAATTGGATACCAAAGTAATTAAAATTAGAAATGCATTAAATAATGTTTGAATATTGTTTGGATCTCAAAATAATTTTTCATAGATATGATTGAAAACCGATTGAATATAGAATGAAACCAAAAGATTGAAAACCGGTTAAAAATCCAAAAATACAAATTCACGTATAAAATAGCCTAGTGAATGCCAATAACATTCTATGGACAGAATACTAAAGCAAAACAATATCGAGTGAATATCAAATATTATTGAATGAATACTCGTTAGAAACTAAAATAACTAATCATGAATCTGTTTAAAAATTTGATTAACTGTCAGTTGAAAACTTTACAAATCAAAAGATTGAAAATCGATTGGAAACCAAATATGCAAAATTTATATAGAACATCCAAGTGAATACGAAATAACATTCTATAGATATAATACCAAATTCACTATATAGTTACGTCAACTTTTAACTCAATTTTTTCTTCTTATAGATTTTAAGGTGTCAATTTCTTTGTGTGTGTGGCATCTAATAATTATGCTTATATATCACAATTAATTTGCTATTTAGTTATTTGAGGGACTAAGCATTGTCCAAACTAGCTTGAGGATCCTAAATTTAATTTAATTGGCTAAGGGACTATTTATTTTGTGATCACGCCAATGTACCTAATCCACAATTTTGTATATGTAGTTGACTTTGGCTAATTCTTATGGCTCAGTATTCTGGATCTTATAATAATGTCCTGTAAAATATCTATATATTCTATTATGCATTTTTCGTCTTAATTTTTCTTCCCTCTGTTATTGAGCTACTGAATTTGCTTGGTCCTCTTAGATGGACCAATTACTAATTAATGCTAGTAAAACAGGAAATTTAAATTACTTGTATTTAGCAATTCAGCTGAATCCATACGTTTTAGAACAAATTCAGGAGATATCATTCTTGAATGCTCCTTTTCACATTGCTGAATCTGTCGGACACATCGAATTCGCCATGGAGGTCATGAGATTGAAGCCATCGCTAGCCAAGAAGTTAAACCAAGACGGGTTCAGCCCCATGCACCTTGCTCTACAGCAAGGACATACTCGATTGGTGTTGTTGGGTCGTTGATTTGCATGCTGAACTTGCTCGCATTAAAGTAGGAGAAGGCATTACTCCTCTGCATTATGTCGCTGGTAATGGATATGTTGATCTTTTGTTTGCATTTTTATCGGTTTGTCCGAAATCAATTGAGGACTTAACAATTAGTCATGAGACTGCTTTACGCATCGCTTTGAAGAACAAAAGAGCGAAGCTTTTGAAGTAATCATTAATATTCTTTCGAGTTTTCAAGATAAGGATGCCCACCACAGGGAGAAAAGAATCCTTAACATGGAAGATTCAGATGGAAACAATCTATTGCATATTATTTCGTCTCGAAATCAACATCAGGCAAGCCTCAACGTTCCACTTTTTCGTAAGTCCGCATCTCTTTTGACTATTCATGATCTTGGCAAAAAATATTGTCATGGATTTATGTAAGAAGATTAATGCTTTTGTTACTTCCAAACAGGCTCTACAGTTGCTATTAAAATTCAATAGCCCATATCCAGGAGTGTTGGAACTCAATACCCTAAACAATCAAGGTCAGTTAGCACAGACAATCCGACCAATCTTTAGGGCATGGTGCAATGAGGGTCAGACATTTGAGCAGTTTAACCACCGGTGGTGCTCTTACACCTGATGGAGAAGATCAGAATGTCTCATAGCTCCTGTTCCCTGACCTCCATGATTCCCAAGAAGAATTGATGCAGATTATGGAGAAAATAATAGTAAAAGTTCCTCTTCAGAAAAAGACCCCAATGGATGGGTTGATGTTAGTCCAATCCATAGTTCTGTGAGTTTACACACAACGATTTGAAGAAAGTATGTCCTATTTAAAAAAAGATTTTTATCTCTTTATACGTGCTACGCGTATGGTTTGTATTTAAAATTAAAAGTTTATCCAAAGTATAATGATATCTTATTTTCTTTTTAAAAGATGTCGGCCACTTATCTAAGGTCAATATTATAAGATTGTCCATTTGTATTCCAAGAAATTTATATAAGACTTCATATGTTAAATAAAGAAGGTAGACTAATGTTGAAACAAAAAACCTCTCCAAATACTCTGGGGCTTTCTATTTTTTTTTTTATCTTCTAAAATCTTTGGGTTACCAAGGATAATGAGAATAGAAATGAGATAATCGTAGTATGCTCTACGCTTGTCATGAAAATGGATCCTATACATTAGAAAGATTGATACTATAGTCCTTGGTCCCTATTGGACATGAGTTTCAAAAGAACATATCCCTTGAGTAGTAAGTCGTCCATAGAGACGCAGTCGACTTGAGAATAGTGTGAGAAACCATGTTCAATAGACGGATCAGTTTCTGACTGGTCTAAACCTGGCTTCGGTGGATGAATTCGATTTTCACAAGTTTGATTTCTGGTAAAAAAAAAAAAAAAATGACTTGGCAGAAAAAGAAAGGGCTCAGGATCAAAATGCTTTTGAAACTTGAAGGTTTGTGAGTAACCTTATGAGATTATCTTGTAATGACCTGTGTACTTCATGTTTCGATATGCAGTAGATGAATTAATTAATGAAAATTTTGGCCCCTTATCATACTACTTTATGTATATATTCTCATTAATTTAAATTACGATAATAATACCTCTTATAAAATGGCGTGTGGAGTTAAAAGAATATAAAACTCGAAGATAACAATATTTTTTCTAAAATAATTAATATTTATCTTTATAATATTTCAACTGCTCATAAAAGTATAAATATGAGAATAAAAAAGAAAATGTCTAAGATATCTTTAATATAGAATTTAAATTATTATCAAAATTATCCTCTCTTTTTAACTAATATTCACACTAGTCATTGAGCATATGTTTTACATTTCTTTTAGGCTTAATGACATTAAAAAAAACTGATTTTTACCTTCAACTCTAATTATCATTTATCAGGGACAATTCTGTAAACCGGCTTGAATTAAGACAAGAAAAGATGTCTGACTTGAGACATTTTCCTTTTAGCCTTTTGTTTTCAATTATTCAATTTTCGCCTGACATTTCGAAACTTAGTCATACTGAACCTTAAGACAAAAATCAGTTATGACATATGGCGTGTCGAAAGTACATATTAGTCAGGGGAACTAATTGCAGCATTTGCATATCAGTGAGGTAGTCTCTAACAAAAACATTCTGTCATTTATAACTAAAACAACATTCCAGCGAAAGTTAAAAAACAAATCCCCTCTTGTTTCTGCGGCGATTTTATTTGAATTTATGAGTATCACATCAAAAAGAAATCCCAATATGTAAGCGGTTTCATGGTCATATTCATGGGTGGAACACCAAATGGCCAACTAAGCACAAAAAGAAAATCTGGATGCAGAACTCACTATTAGCCCGTCAGGGCAGAGTTGAGAGCACTGTGAAGTTCAACACCAATCTGAGCCTCCGCTTTTTCCAAGTCTGTTGATGCTGAACTCACCTTCTGAGTGAACTCCGCCAGCCCCTTCTGAACGAGACTTGGGTCAATACGGTCAACTGGCACAGCCTCAACTGCGATTATATCAGCAATAGAGTTAGCGTGGATAAAGGCGAACCCACTGCTAACAAAATATTTTATAACATCATTTCCTTCATGGACTGTTAAGACCCCGGGCTTCAGTTCTGCTATTGTTGGTACATGCCCTGACATAACACCCATCTGCCCAGTTGTTGCTGGTATAATGACCAGGTCAACCTGTGACAGGACACAAAAAATGAACCTCTGAACATGATGACCGAATAAATATGAGCGGATAAACAATTCTCCCAATACAGTAACTATGCGACATCTATGCAGGAACTGCTTAAGTGAAGACCTCAGTGTATGATTTAATGAGTCAAACATACATTGCTATGATTATTCTTAAAGATAACTAAAAAAATGGTTCAGTTCAATGTAAAATTAAGCCTACAGGCAAGGCACAAGTGGTAAAGGAGAGTGGTGGGAAAGGTTCGAAGTTCAAGTTGGTGATAAACTGTTAGAAGATTGGCAAAAAGCTATCAATACGAATATTATAAGGGCCTGCTTAGTTCACTGTTCCACTGTCCTACCTCCTTTCCACCTCCCAACATAGAGAAAATTCTGGATGGTATTCTCAATTCTCTGCTCAAAGTGCCCACAAAACAGTTTTGATGAAAAAAAGAAATATAGGGTAAAAACCGTATTCTCATACCTGATCTAATTCTCAGATTTTATCCAAATCTTTTGCCAAGAAACTAACTGATTTATTAGCAGTGCGCATAATTCAAATTTATAAAGTTCGTTGGAGATCCTTGGATGGTATTGTATCTTTATTATATACCAGTGCCATTTCAACTTTTATAATCTATTTATTTTGAGAAAACAAATTAGGCAGAGCATAAGATTTTTTTTTTAAGAGAAGTGAGTATAATAAATTTTAGTGAATCAACATTTTAAGAACTTCAATACCAATGGTAAAAACTACAGAGCTGAAGAACTAGCAACAACAATCAAATGGATCCTGTGCTTTTATTTATTCAACACGTAATCTCTGTGTTTCATAACTTAAAATGCTCGTCTAACAAGATTTGCTACTAATACAAGCAGCATAACTCACCAAGTGAGGGTTAAAGTTACAGATCTGATAATCTTGTAATAATGCATAGATAAAATATTTCAGTTGGGACAGCAGAAGACTACTAGCATTTATGTCTCAAAACAACAAGTTGAAGAGCCTAACTGGTGTAGAAAACATGAATGCACGACTGAGTCAGGTTTATATAATTGTAGATGGCAACAAGAAACCAAAAATTTCCAAAGATAAGCGTACTCCCCCATGTTTGGTACACACCAAATTGGAAATGGAAATAAAACTAAAATGGCAAAAAGTTCCTATTAGCAAAAAGTTCCTATTAGCTTATATCATTTTTTCCCCTATAATACTTGGTTGATACTATTTTCATTATCTTACTCTCTTCACATTTTTATTCCCAGATTTACTGAACATAAGAGTACCATTACACCTCAACTTTTTCTACTATGGATATATTTCAACCTTTTCAGAGATGAAATATAATTTCTTCAGGCACTTTTCCACACATCTGTTGTTAATAGGAATCACTTAAAAATACATCTACATTTATCCATTCCAGCATGGCCACACAGGTAGTTTATTAGTTTGGACTTTAGTGTATGGTGAAGAGTTAAAGTTAGTACAGCAGCATCTAACCAATCTCACTTTAGGAACATTTTGTAATAGTTTAACGCTAGCTGTCATCTATGAGCATCACATTTGTAATTACTTTTGTTTCAACTGTTAGCCTGCAGCAATTCAATACAAAATGTCACTGTTATTCAATCTTATATTTGTTTGTTCATTGTTATCAGTATCCTGCATAAGCTTAATAGCCTCACAGTAAGACTAAAATAAAAAATATCCACTATTCTTTTCTGTGGGTGTACTCAGCAAGAAATCAAAGAGCCACAATTGATACTTTACAGGCAGTGAAGCATTGTGAAATGCTTCTCTCATAGTGAAGTTGTATCTGAGAGTTGGACATACCTTTAAGAAACTTTGGTAAGAGATTGATTGTATATTTGTAATAGATTAAAGTAGTTAATTGACTACCAGCTAACTGAATAACATGATCACAAAGGCAGAAGACAATTCAAAGGCTTTCAAACCTCAGAGAATAACCAGGTTATTCCTACTCTAGAACCAACATGTGCACTGGACTGAACAAGTTTTCAAAGCGAATATTAATACAATGTCAAACTTAAAACTAATATCAAATTAAAGGCACACAATAATCTAAGCCGAATTTCGAAAGACAGTCTATATTACGTTTCAAGCATATAGAAAACCTGCACCGAAGTTACTACAGGATCAATAATCTTTGAATCACATAATCAAGGCACTACATTTCAAACATTTTCAAAAAAGGGGAAAAAAACTGAACCACATCAAGCTGAACAATACATCCACAAATAAAATCACACTAATTCCCAAATTAAATTAACTCCAATTAAAAGTAACGCAATATTCACCCAAGTTCAAAATCACAATAAACTCCCAAGTCAAATCAAACCAATCAAACGAATCCATCAATCTAACCAAAGAACAAAACTCAAATCCCCAAATCCAATCAGAACCCTGATGCCAAAACACCCCAAAAAATATATATATATATAAAAAAAAAAGAAAGGGTACCTCCTTGGCGGCGAGCTCGGAGGCATAAGGAAGGACGAAGTTGACAGTGAGCTTAGAGGGAATAGTGGAGGGAGTGGAAGGGCGAGGGTCCATGAATGCCGATGGAGTTTTTGGAGGCTCCATGTTTGGTATTGTCTTCCTCCATGAATCTACGAAGGACGCATCCACTTCCGGAGTGGCTGGCACGTCCGTCGAAAAGGGTCGAAGAAAGTTGGTCCTGTTTGTAGATCGAGCCAAGAGCCGTGATGCTGCTTGCCGCAACATTGTACTGTTGTTCTGGAGAGCGGAGTCTTTGGTTCAGGGTTTGTGTAGGGAAATGGAGGATAGACCCAGAGAACTTCAATTTAATTACTGCAAAAATAGAAAAGATGGCAATGTATTGGTTTTTTTGTTTAATTTTTACGTTGCAACCTATTTCATATATTTTTGTTTTTATGGGTTGTACAATAATAATTAGTAAATAAACCTAAGCATGTTTTTGTTTGAATTGTGATTTTGTTTATTTAATACTAGTATTTACTAATATTAATTTTTTTATAAGTCATTTTAATTACTCCCACTTAAATCAAACCGTGATAACGTAAATTTTTTAGTTAAGTATCAATTAGTTACAAGTTCATTAATAATTTTATTTTATATTTTTTAAAAATATATTTTTATATTTTTTACCATATAATTTACCAATTTACTTCTAATATTGACTATTTGTTCTTGTAAGAACATTTCAATAACAATTTATTTATGAAGCAACATCTTTTCAAAAACAGTTTAGAATATAGTTAACTTGCGAAAAAATAAGAGGGTGGAGCTAATTTTGAATTATAATTAGCCTGACAAAAAAATAAGAGAGTGGAAAGCTCCTACAGGTATTTTTAAACAATGAGTTTCAATATGAATATGTACATTTAAAATGAGCAGAAGAATGTATTTATAGAATTCGAAGTGTAGTGACCATCCATCTCATATAAGTACAGATGTTCCTAATTCTATCTTGAATTGGGACATTTATCACTCGAAAAATCAAGCGAGGCCCTTTTAGCAATATTTCAAGATGAGAATGAACCTAGAAACATGGGAGAAGTTCCTTGTCTCCTACTAAGGAGGAATAGATTGAAGTAATGGAAGAAGAGATGAAATCTATGAGTTTGAACCAAATTTAGGATTTGGTTGATCTCTATAAAGGCCGCAAAGCCAATGAGAATTAATGGGTATATAGGAATAAGTGATTGTCTAATGGAAAACTTGTGAAGCATAAGATTTGACCAATAACGAAGGGGGTTTACACAAGATGAAGGATTGAACTTTAAGGAGACTTTTCTCACCTTTGTAAGATTTGCATCTATTAGGTTGACTTTGGCATTAAAGGTTAGATTAGACCTCAAGTTGCACCAAATGGACCTGAAAACTATGTTCCTTAATGGGGAACTAGGAGGAGAAACTTACACGGTACAACCTAAATGTATCATCATTTTAGGCAATCAATATAAAGTTTGTAAATTGAAAAGGTTGATCTATGACCTTAAACAGTCTTAGAGACAATGGTACATTCCTTTCACAAAGGGATTGTCTCATATGAATTCATCATGATCAATGATGACCATTGTGCCTACGCCAAATACTCGAGAAACAAGTTTATAATACTTTAAATGTCAATGACATATTAATAGCTGAGAATGACTTGACCTATATTAGGGACAACAATAATAGGTTGTCATGCAACATTGAGATGAAAGACATGGGTAAAGTAGAGTATATTCTTAGATTTAAGATTTCAAGAGATGAAAGACATGGGTAATATCCCTTTCTCAAAAAAGTTATATCAAAAACAAAGTCTTGTAATAATTCAACATGCAAAACTACAAATCCATTGGCACCACAATTGCAAAAGGTGAGTCTCCTAGTAAGAACATATGCCCAAAGACTCTACAAGAGAGAAAGTATATGAGAAAAGTTTCATATGCAAATGTTGTTGGTAGTTTCGCGTATGTAATGGTGTGCACAAGGCCTGAAATCTGCCATGCCATTGTGTTAGCAGGCAAATTTCAGTCCAATCTAGGGGAACACATTGGAAAACAGTGAAGAGGGTACTTAGATCCCTAAAAAGGACTATAGACTATGTACTGGGTTATCAAGAAGAAGATCTGCGACTAAGAAAATACACAAATGCTGATTGGGGTAATGTAAGGATGAGAAGAAATCCACATCGGGATATGGTTTCTTTGCATAACAACAAGACAATCTTATGGTTAGCAAGAAACAAACATGTGTACCAATGTCTACCATAGAAGCTGAGTACAACTTAATCAGCTGTAGTGCACGAACTAGTTTGGCTAAATCAATTATTGAATCATTTTGTACTAATTGCCTCTCTAGAACTTGTGATGATCTGCAATAATAGTCAGTCCTCGATAACTTACACCAAAGATCCCAAGTTTCATTTAAAATTAAAAATATTGAGATCATGTATCATTTTATGAAAGATATATTTTCTAGAGTAGAGGTGATCTTAAAGTACATACCGATGCTAGAAATTATAATAGATCCACTTAATAATATGAGAGATGTGTTTGATAAACACATTAGATCTCGAGGCTGACATATGATTTAAAATTGTACAGTTTATATAATCCTTTTATAGACATGATTTTGTCTCTGAGTAATAAAATCTATCTTTTTCAGTTCATTGTTAATAATAGAACATGTGCATGTTTTCTCTTAATGTTTACCATATAATTGAGTTTGAGAAGCATGTTGGACATAGAAGTACTCCACTTACACAAGTGTTTAAATTGGTTTTGTCAATTAGTTTGGAAAAAATTAAGATGAGGTAGATACTGAACATATAGAATGAGTATGAGAGTGTGTTCAAAATTGAGAATTCTTTCTTGCAAAAGATGCAAAATAAACTAGTAGAAAGATGTAACTCGAGCATGTCAGTCTTACGAAAAAAGTAGTCCTTCATGACGACATACTAAGTGGAATGCTCAAGTGCATTCTAAGTTCTAACTGGAGCTTTTCTATGGTGTTAGTTAAATTTATAAATATAAACTTCTCCAATGGAAGGAAAGAACACCATAATACATGATATTTTCATGTGTGCAATTATGACCAAGAGATGGGAATTTATTTTATAAATTGATTTCACTTTCCCCAATATGAGACCTTACCATAATAAGATGCTTTTTGCACCATTGCCCTTAAAACCCTTAACACATATACAATGTATGATTTAGTGTGGTTATCTTAATGTGTTGCTAAAAGGTTATGTATGATTCAACTGGGCAAGGCACATTAGACAAGTGAATTAGATCATGAATGGATTGTACAATGTAATAGGAAAAGATTGATTTTAACACATTTGCAAAGTTTTATGGTTCACTAGGAGCCTATTATAGTTTTGTCATGAAACAAAATAGTGAATGCAAATTATACTTTTATGAGATCAAATAGTATAAAAGCAGTGACTATGAAGAGTAGCCTAAGATAAGGCTTCTTTTCTTAGAAGAATTGAATATTTATAGGATCTACAGAAGGAGCATGAATTGACTATGAGATAGCTATATATCATTAACCAATATATAGCATTCCAACTCTCATCGTATTCCAGTTGCACAACATATTTGTCAATATTATAGAAGGTCTCTCTAGAATGGATATGAATCCATTGTAAGTTGAGGTTGGAAGTTGTTCTGTCATGTGCGAATAGGAGATGTTAGAAAAAGTGGATCCATCTATGAAAAGATAAGGGTGGAATTCGAACCCACTAAGATTTTTCATCCAAGTTGGGCTTAGACAAATTAGGATTTGTAATCCTAATCCTAGTAGGTTTTGGTTCATGGGTTCCTTACTTGAATAGGAAAATCCACAATAGTCAGTCATATAACAGATTGACACAAAACTAAAACAGATAAAATATCTCTCTATCTTAGGTCTGGCGTCAACCTTTATTCACAAAAAGATGATAAATTCTTGTTCTATCAAGCACACTGCACACATCTGTGTAAATCTCTCCACAGTGTTTAGGTTGATATTCAAGTTTCACATTCTTGTCATTAACACAACCATGGTTTGCTTGTAAAACTAGTATTAAGTCAATTTTTGTTCTAATCATATTTCTTCTTTGAGTTCTTCATGTTGAATCCGCATAAGTGTTGACATGTTTTGAATAATGACAAAACTCCTAAAATGATTGTGAATTTGCATGTTTGAATGAAAATATTTAAAGTGATGGTTGGATCAAAGATAGAAAAGTTATTAAAGCTAAAATTGTTGAGTTCAGTTTTGATGATGGTGATGATTGCAAAACATTCATGAAAGAAGTGTAAAGTTGCAGACTTGATGATATTTAGCATCAAGGCACTTTGCCAATTTAATAAAGTACGTTAATGAAGAACAAGGCATCTTAATGATCATCAAGGCACGTTCATATATGAAAAAATGGCAACCA
Source organism: Flueggea neowawraea (assembly GCA_948243855.1). NCBI lineage: Eukaryota > Viridiplantae > Streptophyta > Magnoliopsida > Malpighiales > Phyllanthaceae > Flueggea > Flueggea neowawraea. The sequence continues at coordinate 13,404 of CAODLS010607607.1, forward strand.
GGCACGTTGAAGAGAAACCAACAAGCGTAGATAAAGACTGAAGCTTACTGGCATATCCCTCAGATTCGTTAATGCGTGCTAATGGTAAAGAACATCCGTTGTCAAGGAATTAACTCAGAAGTAGTCATCAAGCCATTGAGTTGAGGAAACGTTGATGAAATTGAGAACGCTTGTTATCACCATTGAAGAAAGATGAGCAGTGTACATTGTGGGTGTATAATGCATGTTGACAAGCTTCAGATGGAGACAAATATGAGACGCTCCTTGAGATTTGAATCTGAATATTCTCTGACATGCTGACGTGTATTTCAAAGGTGAAATTTTGATTATATCCGACAATGCACGTTAAAGAATGAACAAGGTACGCTGATGAACATCTGGGTGAAAGTGCATATTCTGGAATGAAGAACAATGCACGTTGATCATTCATTAAGGCACATTTAAGGGTTTATCAACGCACGCTAATGAGCATCAAGGCACGCTAATGAAAGCATTCATCCAAACAGAAGCGATACAACTTCAACAACACACGTTGATGGCCAAGAACACAAGTTGATATTCTATGTATACTTGAAGAATGCGCATTACTAAGGAACAACACACGTTAATGATGGTGATGTCAATCAAAAAAAGTTATTTATACTATCTCACAACGGCTACTTCTAGGCTCTAATAGCTATATTTTTAAGAGTGGCTATAAATAGACATCTTAAGACAAAAGAGAAGTGAGAGATACACTTTCAAACTCATTTGAGTTATTTATTTGCTATCTTGTTTTTGGGTCTTTGTGAACTTTAATCTGCTGTATTTTGGGTTGATTTTTGTATCAAGCAAGCTCATTTGCTTGGGGTAGATAAATTTTCTTATTGTTCCTTAAAAAAATAAGTGTGGTTGCTAGTGAGCCTTAGAAAACTAGAGGTGCATGTTTTCTAGTTTGTTACCTGCAAAAACTAAATGTTTGGTTTGCTTGTTTTGTCCTGAAAATAAATTGTTTTGGTTTTCTAGTTGAGCTCGCAAAAACTACGGATTTGGTTTTCTTGTTTTGTCCTTAAAAGAATGTGTAACGGTTTTGTTGTTGATCCCACAAAAACAAGTGGTGTAAACGGTTTCCCTCAACCCAGAAGTGAGAAAGTTAGTGGATTGAAATTCTCTAGGGGATCTAGAGGAGTGGACATAGGGAAAGGAGGATCGAACCACTATAAATCGAATTTGTTCCCTCTTCCTTTATTCTCTCTCTTATTTGCTTTGCACTTGTATTTGATTTATATTGCTGTGTACGAATTGAATCTTTGGTTTTTAAGTTTCTTTCGCATTTAAATTTGATTTTGGTTTAAAATAACTTTGTTGTTTGTTTTAGTTTGCAAAAGATTTTCAACAAAGTTTTTAACTTGTTAAAATTCCAATTCACCCCTCTTTTGGATTGTTATTCTTATTGGGATCGGTATTTTCAAAAACTTCATAATCAATGGGCACATAAGTGAGTCTCTCATGATAGACGCGAGTCTCCGTCATCAGCATACAACTACATGTCGTTTTGAATCTTGTCGCTCATAAAGAAAAGTTGTCATCCATTACTATTCATGGCTGAAGCTAGGCATGCGCATGTCGCTTCATGTAACGTGTGTCTCTATTAACTTTTCAAATTTTCGCAATGGCTAGTTGATCAAATGATAGTGGAATGCAACCCATTCGTGGAAAATGTTCAAATTTGACATCAGCAAGGAAGACATGTTGGGCGCGTAATCGAGCTAAGCCGAATTTTAAGGTGTTCAAACTTGACTCGACCAAAATATTTCGAGATCGAGCTCGAACTCAAGCTCTTTCTCGAGCTCAAAATTCTGTTCAAGTTCGGCTTATCACAAGGCTCGCAAGCTTTTAGAGCTCGGTTCAACAAAGGCTTAAATAAAATCGTAAATAAGCTTTGCCCATTCAAACTTGATAAAAGCTCTAAAAAGAATACAATTAAGTGTAGGTTGGTTCAATAAACTCATATTGATCATGTAGTCAAGCTAAGAAACTATTAGAATTTTCAAATTTGTTTTACAAGTTCAACCTAATATTAGATCATCTGTGAATATGCTTGTACTTTTATAGGCACAGTCAAATTAGTTCAATCTTGCACTTTTGTCGATGTGGTCCAAATATTAAATACTATTCCAAACATAAGCATATCCTTCATAATTTAGTTTAACACGTATATAAATATACATACATATACACATATAAACGAGCTTACAAACGAGCTTGTTCACAAGCCTATTTATGAACATACAAAAGAGCTTGTTCGAAAGCTAAATGAGCTGAGTTTTTGGGTGTTTAAACTCAACTCTTTTATTAATTTGATCTTAAAATCTTGTTAAAACTATCACAAACGAGCTTTATCAAGCTGAACGCTAAGCGGCTTGTGAGTGGTTAGGCTCATTTGCAGCCCTAAATACATATGCGTCTCTCCCATGACACGCATGTCTCTATCCCTGGGCGAAGAAAAATATAGTGCAGAATCAAGGCAAAGGGCTAGACACACGCATCTATCATTCCACATGTGCCTATATGTCTGAAAATGATATTTTCCAAGCCAATCAAGGGTCAACTGAGCTCAACTCAATCCAAATCATTAATGACCAGTTCAAGACAAATTTTAAAAGTATAAAAGGGTCTTTTAATAGAATTTTGAAGGTGACAGACTCTCATTTCATATTTTGAGCATTGAAGATCAAAGCCTTCATATATTCAACCATTACTTGCTGAAGATTCTCTCTTTTTTTTTTTCATTTTCAATTCATTGTTGCTTCTGTCATTATGAGCTAGACACTTATTTTCTGAGAGAAAAGTTAAGATAAGATTTGTGCATAGGTTTTGGGATCTAAGGGAGCAGATTGTCAACAATCTAGGTGTGATTTGAACCGAAAAGCAAATCAAGTAGCATTGGTGTGATTTGAGCTGAAAATCAAATCTTGTTTGGTAGTCTAGGTATGATTTAAGCCATAAATCAATCGGGATAGTTGGAAGTTCACTAAGTTTAAAGTGGAAGTTGTCAAGTTGTAAGAGGAAGTCCTTTTACTGGCAAATAGTGGAAATAAAGATTCTTGAAGAGTGGATGTAGCCACTTTAAGAGGAAGGTCAAAACCATTATAAAATCTATGTTTGCACCTAAAGAACCCACAAGGCCACCCTAAGAGGTCGTGCAAGACCAAAGGTGTAATTAGAAAAACCATAAGAAACCACGAGCCTTAAACCAAAGGAGTTGTATCTAGAGCTGGCACATCCAATTCATATTAAATTCTTTGAGGAACCTCCTGATAGAGTAATGTATGCAAAAATTGCAATTTTTGAAGTATGCATTTTCTCGATGTTATTTTATGTGTTTGCAGGAATCTAGAACAATGTGGGTGAACCTTTGGAAATAGTGGACTCCATCTTTCCATTCATTGGCGATGACTGTATGACAATTGATTTTATGTTGAAAGCCACAAAAGAGGACCAAATGAGATTATGGATTTTTTGTGTGGCTAGTATAAGTTAAAATTTCATGAGCTCACCTGGAGATGGCTGGCTCCACAGTACATTTATACTGCCATCAACCTACATAGGACCTTACAAAAATATAAGTTTATGTCACAGGTGGGAATCTTGTGCCCGCAAAGGTTAACCATACCTAAGGCTGCTTGAAGGTCCCCTTATGATAAACTCGGGGTGATTTCTAAGAAAGCAAGGCACACCATTAAACAAATTGCAGTAACTCAAAAGGGCTTCTTGAATAAAACCTTAAAAAAATAAAAAGTAAAAAAGATCAAACAAATGCAGTAGGCCTCATGGCCATTGTAATTGTTTTTATTTGATAAAGCAGATCTAAAAGGGGGTGGATCGATGAATGACAATGAAGCTATTGGCGGTGACAAATGTTGATGGAGACTAGACATTAGTGGTTGACAACAATTGTAGGTTAAGGCATGAGTTCTTTTTCTCCATCGACAACCAACAAAAAGGAGGTCTGGTGGTGTGGTTGTTGATGGCAACAACATCAAGTAAAAGAGAGGGGTTGTTTGTATTTATTTTTTGAAGAAAAAGATAAAAAAGTCTTGGATTTTTCTTTTGTGGTTGGATCAAATGAGTAATCTAGTTGGTTAAAAAGTTGATTTGGCTTGATTTTGAGTTGGGTTTTTGTTTTTGATACTTAAAATGGTGGTTGGTTGTGGTTTGAGCTTATGGTTTTGAAGTGGTTTATGGAGTTAAGTGCTTTGAAGGGTTTTATTTTAGGTAATAGGCCTTAGTGTCCATTACTACGTTAATTTTTAATTCTCTAAGGCTCTAAAAATCCTTTTGGAAGAGTTTTACTTAAATTTTTGTAGGAAGGCTTCCACACATAAGGAGTTTTAAAGTTTGCAAGAGAGCTTAACACAAAATTCGAGATAATTACATATAATTTTTACCTGTGTTCATGGTTTTGCTTAAACCCAAAATATGTGGAATGAATTATTTACCACAAAATATTTGTGACCCGGGCCCATTGGGTTTCACCAAGTATAACTCGAGTCTTATACTAATTTAGGCCAAGTATACTATGAAAGCCCACCAAAGATTGATGAAGAGTTCTTATACGCCACCTGAAGATTTGTGATATGCCATCTATAGAGATGTACCATTTGGAGATTTGTAATGTGCCAAATACAGTCAATACTACGCGCCTACAACAACCATTACCAGAAACATGTGAAACGTGAGTTATCTCATCAGCAGAAGAGGAGGCCTGTAAAAGGCACAAGATATGTCAAAGCAACCCGTTCCTTACATTTACATTACACTTCGATGTATTTTGTCTCCCTAATCTTTAGTTCTTTTGTAGCTGTCAGTTCTTTACTTCTTTCAAATTCTCCAGTGTACTCATTTTCATTTTCAATAATAGCACTCTTTATTAATTATTATGTTTTGTGAATTGTTTACCAATAAGCAAGACCCATTCTACAGTAAATTCAGTAAATTCAGTCCCTTTTCTTACTCTCATCATCTGATTAAAAGTTCGATTCTTAAGGTGCAAAAATCTCTATTAGTTTGAGTAAATTTAAAATTTCTTGGTACACTTATGTTTTCTTAAAAGAGCAGTATTGATTTCTTAAAAAATAGGAAACACAAGGATTGGACCTGAGATCTCATGTCATTAATATGAAAGTTTATTTTCATAAAATAACCTGCTTAAATAAAATTAGAGTAAACGGTTATTGCCATATTAGATCTTATGTTAATGAAAGTTTCCTGTCATAATATAGGATACTTTACTTTTTTTTTTCTTTTGAAAATTAAAGTAAGAATACGTAGCCATTCATTTCTACCCAATGCTTATAAATAAACTAATATGACTTCTGACAATAGGAGACGAATAGTTTTATAATTAATGCTTATTGCCATAATAGATCTTATGAAGTAAATGGTATTAATGAAGTTGTGTAAAAATAGATGTATTAGCATTTAAATTTCCATTTTTTAAATGGAAAGATTATTAACTTTTATTACATTTTTTCCTATATAAGCTAACACATCAATTCAAACCACTTCACAACTTCAAGAAACGTGCTTTTGAGAAACAAATCTGAAGATGAATTATAGCTCAACAATGATATACTATCAACCGCGTACAAGAGGTATTTAGAGATGAACTCTGGTTGCTCAACGGTTTACCAGAAAAGAATTGGAATGATTAAGCACGTCCTTTATTTTTTGGTAAATCGCTGATACGATTAGAATTTGGTTCTACAAAATATTTTGACAATTTAAGCCAAAGTTGAATCTTTCAGAATAATTTTGTTTATTTGACCAAAGCAGTTAAACCAGAAATTATACTGAGCCACTATGCACATCAGTCGGTGTCCAAAATCAAAGAGGTAAAATATAAGATGAACTTTGATTTGTTTGTTTCAGTAAAATAGCAAGTTGACTAATCTATCGATTAAAAGATTTTTATACTAGACGACTTGAGTATACTTTGTGAGATACAACACTAATTCATCATGTTCTTACACAGCAAAATATAAATTCGACTAAAACCCTTTTCATCAATGTCAGCCTCTTGTCTAATGATGGCATCACTGTCATCATTGTCTGGGTCAGCTCAAGAATATGGAAGACCTTAGGCAGGTATTATTTTAACAATTTTTAGCGAAAATATATAAAATCTTTTATTGTAAAAAAGATGTATACAATTGTATAATGCAATCATTATACTCCTATACAAATCCCTCTCTATGCATGATCTTAACGTACCTTTCATGCCCCAATAGACAGAATCACTTGAATTTGAGTCACAACCTGCTTCCATGTGAAATTACCATTCTGTCATTCACATGCTGACAATATTTGTTCTCTACCCCTTGTGCACAATTGTCTTTTATCACCCTCAATTCACACATTTGGTTTTCTTTCGACGTCTCTCAACCCAATCGATTTGTTGCATTTCATTACAATCTATTTTTTTCTTTGATAGGTGAAAAACGATATGGTGTCCCTTCTCTTTTCCTCTTAATGGTTCTTCATATGCCACTTATTTCTTCATTTTTTGTTTATTGAGGTAATTATATTTCCCCTTTGCTTCAACATGCATCTTTGTTGCCCTGTTTTATCCCTCTCACACTCTCCACTCTCATCTGCCCTCTTTTCTACACCAACTCGGGACCCGTTACCAGCGTACGAGGTGAACCGTCTATGGGAGCCCGGTCCATCCCGCACAAGCATCTATAATACAAAACTTCTACCCAAATATCATATTTAAAGTAATATGAAAAACAAATAAAAATATAATCTTTGTTTATTAAAAACAAAACATATATAATATTAAGTGCGAAAATTATTTCAAATTAAAACATTTGAAATGTCAGAAACAATAACATAAACATAAACACATCCTACATGAACCCAGTGTGGAGCTTCTAACAAATCATACAAATGGGTCCGGTCAAAAGGGCATTGACCGCAACATCAGAATCCCTCACTGAGCATCAAATGCCAACGAACATAATCCACAAGAGTCACCTATAAGATGATAATAACATGGATAAAACAAACAAAGAAAAATAGTCAAACCCTGTGAGTGAGGGACAACACTCCAAATCGCCTCATACGTGCCTCACAAAGACTGGTTTGAAAACCATTTGCTTTAACAAAGGTTTCAAATAAAACATCTTAAAATACTTCAAAAATTTCGAAAACCCTTTTCTTTTAAAGATGTTACCAAACCGTTTCCAAAACAAAACTCAAAACCTTTATAGTTTTTCTCAAAACTTCATAATCAAAACTTTGTCTTGTAGGCATCATACTACTAATAGTATTATTTTCAAAATCATATCTTATTAGTGTGGGATTCGTCTATACTCAACCTGCAGATGTGAGATTCGCCTAAATTCAAATCATGAGGTTTGCCCCACCATTGCCCTTAGTTGAGGTTTGTCCAACCTCTGTTAAAAATTAAAATGTATTTCATAAATACCGTAGTAAAAAACATATATCACGGATAGGGACCATAAACATAGTGTGGTGAGATCCGGGTCACTCAACCACCGTGTAATGATTGTGGACTCTGCCACTAATCCATAATTCAATCATGTGTCTGATCAGGACAACATGACTATCGTCAGCCCCAATAGCTAGGCCATAACATGCATTGGTATACCAAATGCTACGTAACCCGTAGCATAGGTGTTCTGTCTCCAAAATATTATATAATATCATTAAATCTAAACATAACGGCCATGTGACCGAGTATATCTCAAAACAAAGCAGATGTATAAGGTATAGCTTATATATCATATTCCAAATCAATTCCATATATATATATATATATATATATATATATATTCAGAAACCAAATCTTTATTTTTGAAAAGATATTCGAAAATCCAAACAAATACTGTTTATCAAAAAATGTATCACATTTCCCAAATCGAGTTCATAGAACAAAATGTATAGATCAAAAACCAAAGCAGAAACTCTTAACATTCAAAACAAAGCATGCACTCAACATAAAAAATAGTGGAAAACATATATATAAAAATATATATGTAATTTTTTCAAAAACAAAGAAGTGAATATTTATTCACATAATCCAAATTATTTAATTTAACCAATCCTTAGATTAGTCCAATTTACATGCTATGGTGATATCACAACAAAAACACATATAAGTGGAACAGACACATCCTATGTGTCTAAAACTTTCATCCACTCACCTGGACACCGAGCTAATAATACGGTCGCTGTCCACTGGTTAATGACTGGTCGCCTCAGAAACGGAAAAGAGCTGAGACAAATATTTACAAACATATTAAATACAGTGACTGTGGCAATACCGGAGATGCATGAAATGCAAATGCAGACTCAAACGCCAACGGCTCCAGGAATCCTATTTCAATCGAAAATCTAGCACTCACGTCCAAAAATCAAAATTAATGTAAAATTACGAATTGGTTCCCGACTTTCGTAAAATTACACTTTAGTTCCTAAAACCTCGAAAATTAATAATTAACCCCAAAAATTAATAATTAACCCAAAACTTTTAGAATTTATAATTAAATCCTCCAAATAACTCAATTTACAAATAAAACCTCAAATTTATCAAAATTGTATAATTCCTATAATTTTTGAAAATTACAAATCTGGAATCCTTTGGCCCACAACTAAATCTGGCCCAACTGCAAATATCAAGACTAGTCCCTCAATTTATTTCAGAAAAATCAGAATTTACAACTAAGTCCTTGCGATGAAAAATTTATTTTCAAAAATGCCTCAAATCTCGAACCAAGCGAAACTCAATGTTCGCAATGGTTCCAATCAATTCTAATCAGTCTCACAAATCCAAATTCATCTTCGGTTTCACCCAGAACTCATCAGAACCGTCCCAATCACCATTCAAATTTTCGGACCAAAATAATTGATCAATGAAAAATCATCAAATCTTCAATTTCAAGCTATATTCATGTTTTTCTATCATCAATCCATCATTACCCAACAAAAATCAACTAATTTCTAGCCTAAAACATGAAACTCGAACCCTAAAAATCCATTTTCGGCCTCCAAATGAAACCCCCAATTTTTTGCAATAAATGGAAGAAATAAGATGCATTAATCCACTAAAAAACATGATCTTACCTTGATTGATAAAAAGGAACGAACGGGAAAGCAAAGGAGTGGAAGAGAATCGGGTTTGAAGCTTGTTGAACGAAGAAGAATGAATAGGAAGAAGAAAGGTACTACCGGGTCTGGTTTAAAAGAAGAGAAGGGGTAGCAGCAACCAAACTGAACCCACTGACCAGTTCAAATTGAACCAGTTGAACTGGACCAGACAACCAACCCAACAGTCAAAACCGAACTAATTGAAAATCAAACTTAACCAAATCAGTCCATAAAAAGAATCTAATCAACCTACTAATAGATTTGCAGCAATCTTCAAAACCCAAACCATTTCACAAAAATAAACCAAACCAACTTAGTATGAATCAGCCCAATCAGTTAAACCAGTGGACCAACCCGATAAACCAAATCAGTGAATAATCCAACTGAAAGTCAACCCTTTTTTTTTTTTTCAGGTTTTTCTTTCTCAATTTTTAACATTTTTTCAATTAATAAATCACTTTCAAATCACTCATAACCTTCATTAATCACCCAATTAACATAAAAAACATAAAATTAACTATTCAATCACCAAAAATAAAAATTCAAAAATTTTACCCAAATTTATTTAAAATAATTATCCAAAAATAATTATTCCAAAAATAATTATCCACCAATAATTATTCAAAATAATTACTCCAAATATAATTATTTCAAAAATAATTATCCACCAATAATTATTCAAAATAATTACTCCAAATATAATTATTCAAAAATACTTAAAAAAAAATTATTCGGGGTATTACAATCACCACCACCTCTGTGGCCACTGCTTTCTCTTCCACGCCCATTGTTTCCTTTCTTCCTCTCCTTCTCTTCCTTTTGCTCCCTCTCTTTTCGCCATATCTTCTCTTTTTTTTGACCAATTTTGCTCTTCCTTTTTTTTTCTTTTCGACCATCACGTTCCCTCTCTCACACTACTGCTACTACCATCTCAATGATCTCTGCCACGACTGTACTCTCTCTCACCAACAAATTCTTATATCCAAAATAATGGCGCCTCGTTATCCATCAACATGAAACACAGTTGTTCAGTGAATTAGAATCAGAGGATTGGGTAATTATTTTTGGACAATTATATTCCTATAAGAGATAAATTTACATGTCCACATGCTGCTTTATATAGAGGATCAAAATGGGTTAGCACAGATGATGCTATTAAGGAAGGGCTAAGAAAAGGAAGGGCGAGGATGCTGCGGGTGGAGATGGGTTTTAGATGGTGAATGGGAAGAAAAAGAAGGTGAATTCGGTAGGGAAGTGGCGGACAAGAAAGCGAAGGTCCCATTTCATATACCGACAATAAGAAGTTTCAAAAAAAAATTATCTTTTTTCCCTAAAGATAAAGAAGATGAAAATAAACAAAAATTCAATTTAGAATTTATTCTTTGGGAAATCAATTGCAAAATGCTTTTCTATTTCTAGAATACTCAATATATAGGGTCAGTTTCCTCAAGCTTGAGGGTGTTTGCATTACAATGGTGCAATTTGATGGTTTGATTGTTGATATTCATCGTGAGTCATGCTAATAGCTCAATTAAGCTACAAAATTACATTACAGGATTTGTAAGTGTGGTTTGTTTATATTGCAGACTCAATTAAGAAAATTACGAGTTTTTAGACAAATGTGATCCACTACTGAGGTATTCGAGATGCATTAAGAACAATTAGCAGAGAGCAAGGTGTTTTAGGTCTATCTAAGGAATTTGGAGCAAAATTACTGGCATATTCCTTCTAATATATTAATGAAATCCATCATAGATGAAGCCAATCTTTTTGATGTGCTTTCCTTTGATTGGACACTAATGTTGAATGTTGGCTTAAACATTGTTATTAGCTTTTGTGTTTATGAGGCCTTAAGTTGTTGTTTGTCTTTAGATAGGAAATATTTTAGTTATTTCATAAGGTTTGGGAATCATACCATCTTGATGTGACTTTCATTGGTACATAAGTTTTATTTATGATAGTTTGCCTGCCATTGCATCTCAAGTCTCAACAGGTGACTCATCTAGTGTTATGATTGCAAGTCACCAAATATTCATGTCCTATTTCCTGCAATCTTTCTCAAAATGTCATACTTTGTATCATGGGTGCTATCCTTCGTCTTGCAAATATTGAATTTGGTTCAAAATATTGAATTTTTAGATGAAAGGAATAATATATTCATTAGTGCCCAAAGATGGGATATTATGGTTCCACCTCAAGACAACTGGTGAGCTTTTAATGTAAAAGAATTAAACTTATTTGATTTTTTAATCCATATGTAAACATATTCTAAATAAAGCATGTGCTCTATATGCTTGCTAGATAAGATAAAGTTTTTAACAACTTAATTTTCCTTAGGTTTGATGTTAGGCATTAGAAGACTTTGTTTTTGATTCTTAAGTAGTCAGACTGTTTAGATTTGTTGAAGTTATTAGCTAAGTTAAAAGACAATGCTTGTTTATAATTGTCTGAAGTACTTGAGAATTAAAGGTTGTTATAGTATATAACGGAACTTCAATTTGAAAAAGCTCATAATGTTAGAATAAATAATCAAATGCAATCTCATCATCTCGAAGCTTTCATGTTTTCTGGAAAGATTACCATACATTTGACCTTGAGATGTACCCCATATGCCAAAAGTGAATGCTTATTTATGATTTCCCAGTATAAGATTATTAAGACCATGACGAGGTCAATTAATCATGTAGAGGTTGTAGTCACTGCATAACACGTTGTATCCATTGTTGGAATAAACATTATTGATAATAATTTGAATAACATTTTCATACCGAATTTATTTTGCTTGGATTGTTTAAAGTAACTTCTGATTTTTCTTTGTAGTAAGTCATAATCTTTATAGTAAATAATAATTTCTTAGGAGTTTAACTGTACGAACTTCTTGCAAATTATTTACCCTTTGCGAGTGGATGTTCAATTAAAGCCTAAAATAACAACCAATAAACTCTTGTAGGTAATGAAAGCAAAAAAAAATGTTTGCCTTCATACATGCACAGGGAAAATAAAGAAAGGAGCGGAAAGGAAAAGGGACGATCACTTGGCGGACGATTGTGACAAACAGTGCGGTAATTGCTGATTTTACAAGAAAGGCCTAAATGTTTGCTATAGACTCCAGAAATGATATTTGACATTGGAATCAGAAGTAATATAAATATGAATAACTAACATATCATTTTTTTAAAACAATAAAAATATGACAAATTTAACAGGATTAACAATTTTTTACATTTTTATAACAACAAAAAAAATCACAAATTTAATATGGTATACATTTTTCATATTTTCCTGTAATATTGTACTCTTGTTTAAAAAGCTATACTTATGTTTAACTTTTCTTTTTATTTTTTTCCATCTTCAATATTCCACAAGTTTTAGCAAACATTAACCTTTTCATGATATTTTTTTGTGCTATGACAATTTTTTTCAAGTAAAATATTTTTATTGCATTACATTATATAATTTAAATATTTACCAAAGTGGTTAATTATCTTTGTAATCAAAGGTGTCAAATCAACTCATTATACTAAAAGCACAAATCCCAATATATTACTCTTCATTTCTTTGTTTGCTATTTTTTTTGTTTAACCTACATTTTTCTATACTTTTTTTTATCTTCTATTCTCATTCTTCCCATGTTTTCTAATTCATGTTTTATTCCCTTATTTCTTATCATTTTCCCTATGTTTCCTGATCTTTGTTTTGCTTCGTCATTTTCTCCAAGCCGCTGCTCCTACATTCACTTCATTAGTCTATTTGCACTCTTTAATATTTGTATTTTCTTTATTTCTCTTAATTAATTTTTATTCTGTATTTCTCCATTACTTATGTATTTTAGAAGTAAACATTGACGGTGTCTGAATGTTTATCTTATTATTATATTCACTTTTGTATTAGATTTTTACCGCAAACTCTGTAGTCTTTCTTTTGTAAGTACACATTGATAGGTTTGCATGCTCACTTCTTTTGCTATACTCAAATTGTTCTCCTTACAATCCAAATATATACATGCGATTATAGTTCATTTCACTATTAAGAAATATTTTTAAATTTTAACTTTCTGATTATCTCCCTTTTGCCAATATTTTTTGTTTCGTCAATTATAGATATTTTATTGCAAAAAAAAAACATTCAATAAACATTTTTTGTTAGTAATTTTTTGCTAGTTTTATTCTACAGCTTTACTAATTTTAAAAGCCCTAATTTTAGTTTTCACATGTACATCAATTTATTTTTTCAAAAAGTCAGTTCACTTGCTCTTAGATTTTCACATTCAATCTTTTTGATATTATCATGTTGAACAACACTCCTTATAAAATTTTGTTTGTCTTATTTTTTTAATATTAAAAGTTGTATATTATTTTCTCAGTGGGCTTTTATTTGTATTATTTTTTAGAGAAGTTATTTTTTTACTATTTACTTTACCACTTTCTATTCCATTAGGTTATTCGTAACACAGGGTTCCTGAAGTCGTTCTGCAGAACGTCTGCTCAACGTTTTTATTATTATTTTATTAAAGTCCCTAGTTTCTAACCTCTCAGTTTTTTCATCCGTAACCCAGAGGCTACTTTAAGAGTATCACGGGATGCCTACTCAGCTTTCCACTAAACACAATTTTATTTTAATCCCCCAATTTTTATCTACTACTTCATTTAATACTTTCTACCCCAAATTCATTAAAATAAAAATAGTTCATTCAAATAAAAATAATTCGTTAAAATAAAAATATTACATTAAAATAAA
>CAODLS010607843.1:0-10119 GCA_948243855.1 Flueggea neowawraea
CCGTCTCATGGGCTCCATTCACAAGTGAAGTTCCAGTCTTCTCATCAAACTTGGATTGGGCCCCAAGCTCATTACCAAAATACTTAGTGGTGTAAGAAGCAGGTCTTGCCAAAGCCTTTGCAATCTCCACCATGTTAACAACATTAGTCTTGATGCCATTTCCTCTGCCCTCAATCTTGGTTACCATCTTTGGCATCTTATACCGATAGAAGGCATCATCACTGTTTGAAGCACCAATGTTTTGTAACGCCATCTTGATGTTGCCAATGCAATAATTTACCAAATCAGTCAGAAGGGGCACAAACCAGCAACAATAGTTTCCTTACGAAATCCTGCTTCAGTGTGGTAAGGTCGCATAAACTGGCAACCTACAAAAAGTGTGCTATGGCCCTCGAGAAACCCAAGATGCATGCAGCCAACTCTACCAGAGGAACCTCTGTTCTTTTTTCTGGACGTAGGACAGTACTCTCCAAGCAAACCGATTGATGACAAAAAGAGAGAGGCCCGTTCAGACATAAAATAAGCTTCAAACTTAAAGTCCTCCACTTTGATTAGCTGCAGCTACAGCAGGCTTAACCGCCAACTTCCTGAGAGCAAAAACAAATTTATTAAAATCTCAACAAAATATAAAAACTTCAAGAAATAATGGGACAATAGACTTTCACAATATCTATTAGATAGAAAACCTATCAACAGCTTTGGTATAAACATTAACAGATCGCCAACTATAAAACAAGGTTATTATCGTGAAAAGTCAGATTCAAACCAAAATCATTAAATAGCAAACCCTAAAATCGACATCAGAAAATCTAATAAAAAAGGCAGACATAACAGGAGATAGAAAAGCTAGACAAATGATCGAAAAAAAAAACAAAGATACGGCGCCATCTATTGGTTGAAAACAGAAATCCGACCACACATATACAAACGTATGCGAGAAACAACAAATAAGAGCACACATAACTTCACCAACAATCAAAAAAATCCAGAAACAAACACACTTACTAGACAGATCAATTAAATACAACAATTCTCCCAAAAAGAACACGTATCAATTACGAAACCACCCATCAATCAAACAAAAATCCAACAAAAGCAATCAATCAATCCAAATCGCAAATAATAAACGACAACTCGAATTGAAGGACATCAAATTCACATAATCACTCCACAGATCCAAACCGAATCCGAATCCAGACCACGAAAACGGAGCTCCGATCAGGAGCGAACATGAACACGAAGATATTAAAATCACATCAGAAAAATCAACAATCGATAATCGATTAAACAAAGCCGAATAAAGGAGAGAAGGAAGAACCGTACCTTACAACGCAGAGAAAAGGGAGGAGAAGAGAGAAGGATTGGTTTGAGCTTCGCGTGCCGTGAGCGTGTGAGAATGGAAAATATGTTGAGGGGAGGATGGCTTTTATACGGCAAAGTAGGGCAAACTCAGCTTGGCAATAATATTATTTCATTTTTTTTTTCCTTCCACCGACTTATTATTTTTATTTTTTATTTCTTTTTTATGTGGTTTGGACTTTCCGTCGATGTCGTTTTGTTAACAATGAAAAATCGTAATGAAAAAAATAAAAAATATGATCGGTTGTTATTGATTTTAATCTATACTCTATTACAGATAGTTTTATTATTAACTTAGAAATTATTTTATTGGTATTTAGTTAGGAGTACTATTTATAATAGTATTAGGATTACAGTTATATTTGTATTTATATTTATAGTAGGATTTATGATGAAATTAGGAGTTTTAATTCTAGGTCTAATATGAATACTTATACAAAGAGGATTTTAACTTTGTTTAGTTTTCCAAAAATTTGATTGACGAATAAAAAGGTAATGTAAAAGAATGTAAATTAAGTAAATTAACTAATTTTAAGTAGATTGAAATATGAAATTACAATCCACTTTCTATAATTTAAGTGTTCGATTTGCCTCCCACTTTCACAAATTTTTATTCTTACTTTTGAAGGATGCGTTAATGTGTTTTGTTGCAGATATTTTTCAACTGTATCTCGTTACTTTATTTTTCTGTTCTTTAGGTCATCTCTAATCTAAAGCTCTATTTTTCAGTAATTTTTTATAAAAATATAGCAACTACAGTTAAAATATCACCAACCCATAACTCTAAAAATAAATATTCTCTCAATATTCTTTCTAAATCACATTTCTATCATAATTTTTGCACAAACTAAATACATATTTAATTCTTTCTTAATTATTTATTAAACAAATTTAATTATGTGGATTGACCAATTATTATATATATTATTTATTTTAATTAAAAAATAATTATTACTTAATCATATAATTCTATGAATTAATTAAACTTTTAGTCGTAATATATTTTAATTAAGAACTAATAGTAATATATTAATCATAATATATTTTAATTAAGCATTAATAATAAAAACCACAAAGAAATAAACATTACATTGATTAACTAATTAAAATACACACAACATAACAACATTTGAAAACTAAAACAAATTCACTCCCTTTCATTCATAAAAAAAATCAATTAACATTGTATTCAAATTAATTAAATAAATCATTAATTAGTTAAATATAAAAAAATCACAAATAAAAATAGTCAATTATGTAAATCAATTAAAATCATCTCCTAACATTGTATTCAAATTAATTAATTTACATCTTTAACTAACTTACACATACAAAAAAAATACAAATAAAATATACAAAATAGTCCAAAATATCATTAATATTCAAGTTAAATTAAAACGAGATAAATAAGTGAAAACAAAATATGAATAAGATTAAATCAAATAAAAAAAAACAATTTTGTGCACTGTGCAAAAAAAGCCCACAAAAATTGTGCATGGTTGTAAAAGGCCTTATATCATGTATCAATGACATAACATTGAGGAGTTGTCACAATTATTCCCACGCTACTGTGCCTCTTTGTAACTACACAACAGTTGTATTTTTGCGATTGAGGTGCAGAGGTTAAATTTGGGTTTTGATAAACCTCTCCTGAGCAACCTCCCTCGATTTCCAATAAATAAGAATCTTAAAATTGGTTGTTGTTTTATAGTAATTTTAATTTGGTTAAAAAACAAAGTAAATCAAATTGGTTATCTTTTATTATTCCCAGATCGAATTGTATATTCCCTTTCTCTTAGATGATATGATTTTTTTTTAATAGATGACATATGAGATTGTGTTAAAAATAATAAAAATAAATATTTGAAAATTATTGAATACCTTGTTTATTGTTAATCATATTAATTTAACAGGTAAGCCTTCGGCACTAAAATTAGATTGCCAAATTACTTTCTTGTGGTAAAGTGAAACTGTGTTTACCTTAATTTTGCTTTACATTTTGAAAGTGCACGTGTTAAATACAAGAGGATATATTATTTTAAATATAAATTTTACTTATCATAACATATATAAATGTATGAATATAAGAAAAACTTATATAAATATACGGATATGAAAAAAAAATTAGACTATTATATTCTTATTTATTTTTTATAATTACATACATTAATTTTTAAAATAATTTATAATTATCTCAACAAAAACCTAAACTTTATCTATTTTGAAAAAAATCTAACAATTTATAATTATCTTAAAAAATTTTAGACATATCATTTTACAACAGAAGTTTAAGTAGCTGTTTGTGTTTTAATTATATTTATGCTATTCAATAAGTATAATAATCTTGCAACTATTTTTTTATACACAAATTTGTAAGATCTAGAAAAATTCTATTTATTTTTAGAAGAGATCCACTAATATGTCTCAACAAAAATATATGAGTTTGACAACTAGGATAAATACGAAGGTTGTTGAGTATAGCGTTCACTCAATTATATGTTCATTGCTTAATGATCATCATTATTTTGGGTCGAGTTTAATGCAGTTAAATTAAGTAAAGTAAAATTGTAATTCTATTAACTTTACACTTGTTTTTTTGGAATAATATATAATTTTTAAATCATATAAAAATAAAAAGATAATAAAGTAATTACCATTTAGATTTACATGTTTACTAATTTGTATTCTTTATCTTTGTTATTATTACTCTTTGAAAATGTGTTAAATACATTAATTACGTAGTTAATTGACAAATCACTTTTTATTTCTCTTGTTACTAATTTAAAGAGAGTTGATATAGACAAATTTAATATATATATATATGCAAATTAAAATTTTTATTTTATAAACATTGTAATTGTATGAAATTTTTATATGAAGTCTATGTGTTTATCACAATTAAAATAAAATAATATTTTAAATATAATTATTCAATAATTTAATAAAAATATATATCACGTGCAACGCACGTGCGTGAAAAAGCTAGTATACAGTAAATATAACGAAATGGTATTGCAATAACTATAGGGAAAATTTAACATTTATACTAAATTAAAATACTGAATTTAATTTTTTCCACGGACCAAACAAAGTTTGATAGATAGAAACACATCTGAAACATGTTGTAAAAATGTCAGATTTTTAATTGACTGAGAATTTGAGATATTTTCGTGAGAAATTAATTTTTCGTAGAAACAAATAAATTCCAAAGGAGAAAAATCTAATGTTTCATAATTTATCCAAAATGTATCTGATGGTATTTAAATGTATCCATATGTATCCAATGTCTCTAAGTCACACTTTTTTTTTGGTATAAAATTTGATTTAATAAATTTGTAATGCAAGTTTTTTTTTAAGTTAAAGGCCTACAAGTAACAATTTTTAATATAATTTTTACAAGTTTTTCGATAGGCTACAAAATGTATCCAAATCTCAAATATTTATATAATTTTTTATAGGATCCAAATATATCCAAGTGTATCCAAATATCTCAAAATTTCAGTTTTTATATATATTTTTCATAGTCTCCAATTGTATCCTAATGTATCCGTAAGTCTCAATTTCAATTTTTACAAAACTAAGAGTATTTACGTAATTTTAAGAGAAATAAAAAAGAGGCAACAACTAGGGTTTTGGAACCCTAGCCGCCACTAGTAGCACCACCATCCTCAAAGACGAAGGATGACACGGAAACCAGTGAAGAGAGATGACGACGAGGAGATCAAAAAAAAGGAGAGTAGCGGCGGAGATCGATGAAGAGAAAGAATGATGGAGGAGAGAGCATGGGAGAAACTGTAGAGATCGACGGAGAGAGAGAACATAGAAAATAAGGAGTGACGACGGCGACGAGAGCGAGAGTGAGTGACAGACAAGAGAACAGAAGTTGTAGAGATGAAGGAAAGAAAGGGATATGATCACGTAGAGAAAAAGAGAGAAGCGAGGAAAGCGAGGCGACGGTGAGGATTATGATTAGGGCTAGGGGTTTGTTTGGTTGAGGAGAGGGAGAGACTAAGAGAAAGAGAGGGGGAAAGAGAAATAATGAGAGAGAGAAAAAAGTAATGAAATGAGACGAGGAATTCACTTTTATTTGAATGAATGTGGCATTTTCAATTAAAGAATAAAAAAATGATAGTTAAAAACTGAACTTTAAAAATTTTGGTATTTTAGTAATTATGAAACCTTGTCTTCATTAGGTCAAAATCTAAATATTAATTTAGGCATATGATATAATTAGCCCATAACTATATCATAAAAACAATGGGCTTGAATAGTTTCTCATTGGGCCGTCAAGGTTTTGAAATCTCCGAAGGATGGCTCTCTTGAGTTAATTATGTCACATGTCAGTATAAATATTTTAATTTTAACAAATAGAAATACCAGTTTTTTAATTGCTAAAATGCCAAAATTTTTAATATTCAATTGTCCAAATGACATACTTTTATCTTTAGTTGAAAAATGTCACATTTGATTAAATAAAAATCAAAATTTTCTCTCATTTGGTCTTTTTTTCTCTCTCCTCTTTCCTCACTCTCCTTTCTCTCTCATCCTCTCCTCATCAATCTCATTCATGAAGCCCTAACAACCCGAAAACCCTCTGCCACTGCTGTCGAGTTCTTCGCCGCCTTACCTATTATGTTTCTCTCTCTCTCTCCTCTCTCGGTTTTCTCTCCTCTTTCGTCCTCCCTTTCTCTCTCTCAGCTTTGTGTCTTCTTCCCTTCATCTCTTGTTTCCTCATCGTCGCTCGATCTCTTATTCTCTCCTTGGTCAGGTTTGGTTTGATGTCTCTCACCAAACGCCTCTCTTCGACACTCTGTTCGTTGTCTCACGAGCAATGGTGGAGTGCGATATGGCGGCGATGGTGGAGTGCACCTTAGTGTGAGCGGTGGCTAGGGTAAAAAAAACCATATTTGCTCTTTTTTTTTTATTTTTTTTAAAATTACTTAAATGCACGTGGTTTTAATAAAATAAAAAAGTATTTGTTATTCATTATTTAATGTGAAAAAACACTTGAAAATTTTTTGTTTGTTCAGCTTATTTTGTTGATTTTAATTAATTTTTGTTGAAATTAATTTTCTGTAGGGATGAATTTTTTGAATTATTTTGATTTTATGTAGGGACGGATGCATTTGAATACATTTGGATACTCGCGGATACATTCAGATACATTTGGAGACTAAAAACTTATATAAAAAATGAATTTCAGATACATTTGGATGCTATTAAAAAATATACAAAAAATTTAGATTTGAATACATTTTGGTTAGTATAAAAAATTAAAAATTATATTAAATATTGTAATTTTGAGGCATTTAATTTTAAAAATATTTTATCTAAAAAATTTTAAATCAAATTTTATATAAAAAAATTGTGATTTGAAGATATTTGGATACATCTGGATACATGAGATCACTGGATATATTCTGAAAGATCAGATGTTTTCTCATTTGGATTTTATCTTTTTTGCGAAAAAATCAAATTTTCGCGAAAATATCGCAATTGTTTCGCGAAAATAGCATTTGTCAAATTTAGTTTGTCTTATCTCACATTTTTTATATTTGAAAATTTATGTAGCATTTATCAAAATCTAAATTTTAACTTTGTATAAATGTTAAATTTTCCCGGTTCTCTTTCTGTTAAGCTGGATCTAGCCCAATCCTTGCTATGGAGGTCTTGAAGCCATTGCCACCAAAAAAATACATTTACGGAGATCTGTGCTATTTATTGTTGGGAAATATGGCTTGCATGCAACAAGATAATTTTGAAAGAGTATCCCAATCCTTACTGCACAAACTCGAAAGCTAAGAAATTGATTTAAGAGATTTGTTGTTGTTTGTGGACACCAAATGCAAGTATTGGACAAACTCAAAAGCTAAGAAATTGGTTCCAGAGATTTGTTATTGTTCGCGGACACCAAATGCAAGGAGGAAGACTTATTTTGATATTTCTGCAGATTCGGAGATGGCCCAAGAAAAGAAACAATGGTGTAAACCTTCACACCAAGTCATTAAGGTAAATTGTGATGCTACATATGGTATCAATTTAGACTGGGCAGGTCTTAGTGTAGTGGCTAGGAATCATCCTGGCAAAATTATTGACGGTTGCAATGTGAGGAAAAAAAAATCTATGAACTATTTTGTTGCTGAAGCTGAAGCTATGAAGCTTGGATTGCAGTTGGCTAGTAGGAAAGGTCGGCAACCAGCGATAATTGAATGAGATTCAAAGGTTGTTGTTCTCATCTTTGAGGGGAAGCTATGGAGTTTCATTTCATGCAAATATAGGAATAGGAGGACTGGTACAGGACATGCTTGTACCATGCTTCTTAGTGTTGCTAATTTTCAGAATTATTGCTTTGGGTGGGTAAATAGGCTTGTGAATGGTGTACAAGATAGAATTGCATTTTCTTTTGCAATACAAATTGCAAATTGACCAAAATAGGAGAGTGTCTGACCTGGGGTATGGATTAGGGCAAATCAAAATTTTATAACAAAATAAAATACTGATTTTGATTATATATATATATAAATTTCTGAAATAATTTGATGTCCAATGGTCTACAAAGGTCTCCAAAAATTTTTTAAAATCTCCAAATGTCTACGAAAGTCTCCAAAAATCTACGAATATCTCTAAAAGTCTACAAAGGTGTCCAAATATAATCACCCCTACACAAAATCAATCAAACTCAACAAAAACAATCAACCTCAACAAAATCAACTTGAACAAATTGTGTTTAAAAGTGTTTTTCACATTAAACAATAATAAAAGCACTTTTCTCCAAAAAATTTAAAACTTATGCCACTTTATGTAAATTCATAAAAACTGAAAGAAGTAGCAACTAGGGTTTTTCCAACCTTAGTCGTCGCCCCCTGATTCATTCACCACCACTCCCCACCGTCACACTTGCAGATTGGCAAAGACAGAGAGGAGAATAATCATGGTTCCGAAGAGGAGAACAAAGTGTGAGAAGAAAGAGAGCAATCGAGATGGAGATCGACGAACAGAGAGAACGAGATGGAGGAGAGAAGGGACGAAGATGGACCAGATGAGAGAGAATACAAAGATAGAGAGAGAAGCAACTTGAAGAGAGAGAAGCAACGAGCCGAGAATGAGGAGAGAAGGCAAGTTGAGAGAACATAGACGAGCGACCTGAGAAGAGAGAAGAAAGATGAGATGGTAGTCGAGGGGGAGACCGAAGGAGAGGAGAGCTGAGATCAATGCCAAAAGAGGAAGGGCAGACTACGGGAGAAGGGAGGGAGAGGGAAGAGAGAGGCGAGGGAGAGGAGAGAGAAGGAAAGAGAGAGGATAGAGAGTTTGGTCGAGGAGAGAGAAAATGGAGCAAAAAATGAGAAAAAAAATGTGAAATTTTTGCATTATATACTTAACAAATCTAGTATTTTTCAAAATAAGTTTTGAAAAAGTGGCATTTACAAATAAAAATTTGAGCATATTTCTAATTGTAAAAATTAAAACTGTCTAGGTTAATTTATCAAAAAGTGTATTACGAACTTATTATATGAAACTGCGTTTTCTGAGTAATAAAAACGATTTTCCTTGGTAAGAAAAAGACAAACATACCCTTATCGTCTTAAGTTATTTAACGTGTATTCCAATACGATGCTGGTCTCGTGTTTTTTGCAATTAACATTATGCTATGTGTTGGCCTCAAAGTGTTTCTCCAATTGGGATGGGCGATCCATCTCAAGTCAATGAATCTTGACTTTTTTCAACATTTTCATCCCATGCCCAAATAAAAAATCGGACCTTTGCACTCACAATTATTTAGTTTCAACTTGGTTTGTCTTAATACCGAACTATTTTTTTTAAAATTCCAAACTATCTTAATACCAAACTATTAAAGACTTCAATCTGTATTACTACTGTTATTGATTTTTTTTTGTGGAAAGGTAGGCAAAGTGCCTTATTATTCCATTTTAGATAAAAAAAAATTTGCGCATTACACAACCGTTAGAGACATAGTCAACACTACAATCAAATCAAATGTCCTAAGGAGCCGAACATGGTAAACTTACAAAAGTAAAACATATAACTCATTAAATATTTTTCTTAAATTTCTAATAATAAAAACTCTCACATGAAATGAGACGTCAGAGCTAAATTTATATAAATGGTTGTAATTATTAAAAATGATTGTCTTTTTTTTTTCAAAATGGAAAGACCTCCGGAGCACGTAGCTGTCCTACAAGAAAAAAAAAACAGGGCCGGCGTTTAAGAAGCGGTGAAATAATAAATGAAGGATGAGGACAGCGACGGTGTGGATTTGGCAGGTAAAAGTGGATGAAGGAACCGTCTTGACTGGTGGCGTGACTTACTCGGCGAGAGGGGCGGCGTCTACGTGATATTCACGCCGTGACAATTCATATCCGACACCCAGTCGCACATTAGGCCCGCCTAACCCCCTTCCTTTGACCCGCCAACGCCCCTTGATTTTGATCATAACTACAAACTTTTCATTTCAAATCTTGTTCGTTGAAAAAAGAAAAGGGGAAATCATTTCTACATATACCTCATCACAGCCTTCTTTCTCTTTCTCGTTCATTTCCTTCTCTTCGTTCAACAATGAAGAGCCGAGGCAGCATCACCGAAGTCTCCGTCAAATGGATTCCGTTATTCTGCCTCTCTTTCTTCGTCCTCGGACTCCTTTTCTCCAATAGGTCTGGGAATTCTTGTTCTTTCCAATTACAATTAATACCTTGAAGAAAATATATCCACTTTTATTAGATTTTGATGAATTCGGGATTTTTT
>CAODLS010607944.1:0-11444 GCA_948243855.1 Flueggea neowawraea
TTTACAAACACTCACCAACAGATTAAAAGCTAGTGATACAAGTAAATGAAGAATGAATTTGAAGAGCAAATACATTTGTATCAATAAAAGAGAAATTCAATGCTTTGATGCTTGGTAGTTGTTAGAATTCAATGCTCAGATGTTTTGTTATGTCTTTCTAGTCTCCCAAGCATGTATTTATACTTTTCTCTTGATTTCAGACCGTTGTGGGATGTAATTTAGCCATTGTGGTATTAAATGAGGCGCATTTAATACACTGTCAGAGTCTTCTCACGTACGTGACACAAATCTTATGTACAGTACCTGACTTGATGTTCATCACACGTACGTGATAAGTACATACACGTACGTTGATCATAGCTAATTCTCAGTTCACGTACGTTAATAATTTCTGACATACATGACTTCTTTGTCTGAACTATCCAGTAGCTTCTGTTTTCAGTCCGGAGCATCTCACGTACTTGAAATTTCATCTCACATACTTTGGTTCAATGTGACATACATGAATTTGTAATCTTGCGTA
Source organism: Flueggea neowawraea (assembly GCA_948243855.1). Classification (NCBI taxonomy): domain Eukaryota; kingdom Viridiplantae; phylum Streptophyta; class Magnoliopsida; order Malpighiales; family Phyllanthaceae; genus Flueggea; species Flueggea neowawraea. Next base: position 524 of record CAODLS010607944.1, read on the forward strand.
CGTGAACTATCAATACTTGACCATTGCTTCATCTGTTTGTCTCGATCCACGTGAAATTCAAACAAACATCCTCTGAACTGCAATCTTTGTCTTGTCTTATATGTCTGACGTACGTGACTTCTATCGACACACGTACGTGTGGCTTCATGCCTTCAGTTGATTCAACACTTCAATTTTCCTACTTTAATTCTGATCATACTTCACGTACTTTGGATACCTCTCACGTACGTGTTATTGTATAACGTACGTGAACCTTTTCTAACGTATGTGTGATTACTTCTTTTAACTTTCAGTAGCTTCTGTTTCAGCTCACGGTCGAACTCACGTACTTGAGGCTTCACTGACGTACGTGACATTCACACACGTACGTGACTTTGGTTTGACGTACGTGACTTTGGTTTGACGTACGTGAATCTTACTTCAGATCAAATTCTGCAGTTTGTTCATCATCAAAACTTTAGAGAAATCTCAATGTTGACCACCCTTGGTCCAACAGGATCAACCCTCGACCTCTGATCTTTTTTTCTCTTTCAGGATTCATTCTGAAGATTTGACGACTATTCAACTTCATTGTTGTTCAAGCAATAACAATTAGCGTCGTCTGTGGGAACACGAGCAAGAAGTTGTGTTCTCTGAGAAAAATTTCTACAATCTTTCTTTTCCTAACACAAAGATAGGAGAAAATAGTCCAGACAAGATCTCAGATGGGAGGCCAACGTGAGGAGAAAGGCCAAAAAAGCGCTCAGGGAGTCCATGATGGCATGTGAGCTCGTGAGGGTGCAAGAACTCAAGGTGGTGCAGGAGCATCTGGGACAGGCAACCCTACAGTCCCTCTCAGTGAATATGAGGCATTGAAGCATGAGAACGAGAAGAATCGAAGGACGATCAAAGAAATGATGGCCATGTTCAAGGAGATTCTTCCTCAAATGCATCTGCCTCCTGGTCTACAAGCCTTTGCCAGAAGTGAAAATCCCACTGCTCGTGAGAAAGCTCCCCTGAAAATCCATCATCAATATCCTCTGACTCGCATCCCAAAAGAGCCAGAGCCTATAGTTCGCATCCTAGAATAGCCAAAGCCTATAGTTCGCATCTTAGAAGATCTAAAGCCTAGAGTTTTTTAGGAAAGGAATGTTCCTCTCAGAGAAGAAGGAAGAGCTGACTTCTAAAGAGGAAGGGAGAAATTTCAAAAGAAGTGGTGGAAAGCACCTGTAGAAGAAACCTCAAGGATCTAACCAAGAGGATGGAGCAAGACAACCAATCCATGCTAACAGCTAAGGATGTTGTGGATATGAAGAAAATCATAGAGGAGGTACTGGAGCAGAAGAAGCTAGTTCCTGCTGAAGAGACCCAACAAGGGGGACAAAACCCCTTCACTAAAGAGATTATGGATAAGCCATTTCCCAAAAAATTCAAGATGTCTCAACTCCCCTCTTACACAGGAAAAGAGGGTCCTCATGAACACGTGCAAAATTATGAAACTGTCACAGTGCTGCATGGCTGGGAATATGCCATTATGTGCAGAGCATTTCCTGCCACATTGAAGGATCTTGCAAGGACTTGGTTCAACAGTTTGAAGGAAGCTTCAATCTCTTCCTTTGCTCAATTGAAGAAGGAATTCACTAACGCGTTCATCATTCACGGTAAACAGAAGAAGGATGCAATTTACTTATTGAGTATCCGACAAGCAGAGAAGGAGACATTGAAGCAATATATTGATAGATTCAGGAACGCAACTTTAGAAGTCCACGAGCTACAACAGAGAGTAGCTATTGCAAGAAGCCTTATCCCTTGACCAACCCAAAACTTTGGCTGATTTGTTCTCTCTCGTAAACAAATATATCTTACAAGCTGAAGTTATGAGAACAATAGGGTCCAGAGACGAAAAAGATCGCAAGAAAAAAGGAAAGAGAGACTCGGGAGGAGTCTGAGAAGAAAAGAGAAAAGGGTGGGGATTCAAAAAAAATCCAGGTTCAAGTTTGAGAAATATCATCTCTTTAACGAGTCAAGGTCTTCTATCTTGGCAGTTGTTGAAGGATCTGGCTTAATCACTCATCCCCCAAAAACTGATAGAATAATTGGAAAAATATGAAGATGTGTTATGTCGATTCCATAGTACCTATGGGCATTCTACAGAAAAATGTCGCACACTTATGAACAAGATAGAGTCCCTGGTAAGAGAGGGAAAATTGGATAAATTTGTCTATGCAGAAGCTTGGAGGGGAGATATACCTGAAGGTGGAAGAAATGAGGGCAGAATATATGAGAACCAGAGGAATGATGATCATCGAAAGAGTGAACGAATAGGAAATGATAGGAGAGAAGAAGGAAGGCGTCCTCAATGGGAAAGGAGGAACGATAAAAGAACTCTCCAAATTGATAACAAAGTTGTTCATCTTGAAATAAACTCTATCTCTGGAGGACATACGATGGCATGGGATTCATCCACCTTAAGAAAAGCTTATGCTAGGAAGGCTTATCAAGTGAACTCAATAGGAAAGCTGGAAAGGGATGAACAACCAATCACTTTCACCATTGAGGATAGAGGAGATATACCTCATGATGATCCTACGGTAATCTCCGCCATCATGGCCAAATATCCCATTGAACGGATTTTGATATATCAAAATTGTTTTGAAAAAATGAACTTAACGTCGGATAGGTTGAAAGCTGTGGATACTCCCCTATACAGCTTCACTGAGGAGGTTGTTCTTATTGTTGGATCAGTGCAACTTCCATGCACTTAGGGAAGGAGCCTTGCATGGTGAATATGATGATTACCTTTATGATAGTCAAGTCCACCTCCTTACCATACAATGTAATATTTGGAAGGCCCCTGTTGAATTACATGAGAGCAGTGATATCCTTCGCATACTTACTAATGAAATTTCCTACTTCTATGGGAGTTGGTAAGGTTCGGGGCGACAAAAAAAGGGCAAGGAAGTGTTACGTATCCTCAGTGAAGGTGCACAACATGAGGAAAATGAGGCTTTAGCCATTAATCGATAGGTGATTGAAGAAAGACCTGAGGAAAAGTTTGAGGTAGTGGAGAAGTTGGACAAGGTTCAATTGGTTGAAGATGATGAAGAAAAATTGGCATATATGGGAAGCCAACTGCTAGCAGAAATTAAGAAAGACATTGTTAGTTGTTTGCAGGCTAATGCAGATATATTTTCTTAGAGTCCTAAAGATATGTCTGGGATTGATCCCGAAGTGATCTCCCATCACCTCAATGTTGCTTCCAATCAAGAAAAAGAAGAGGAATATGTCCCCAGAGAGGGCTCAAGCACTAGAAGAGGAAATTGAGAAGATCTTAAAGGCAGGTTTTATACGTGAAGTATATTAACCCGACTGGTTAGCGAATGTGGTGATGATAAAGAAACCCAACGGGAAATGGAGAGTTTGTGTGGACTTCACGAATCTAAACAAAATGTGTCCAAAGAATTCATATCATCTTCCCCGCATTGACAAGATGGTTTATGAAACTTCAGGGTGTGAACTTCTAAGCTTCATTGATGCATTCTCAGGGTATCACCAGATCATGATGCATCCACCTGATGAGGAGAAGACAACATTTATCACCGAGAAAGGCACGTATCGCTAAAAAGTTATGCCTTTCAGACTTAAGAACGCTGGTGCTACTTATCAAAGAATGATAAACAAGGTCTTCAAGGATCTCTTAGGAAGCACCATGAAAGCTTATGTGGATGACATGATAGTGAAGAGTAGGAAGGGCGAGTCTCATGTAGAAAAATTGTCTAGTGTATTTGAAGTAATGAGAAAATACAACATGGGACTTAATCCTGGAAAATGTTCCTTTGGAGTAGAATCCGAAAAATTTTTGGGTGACATGATAACTCAAAGGGGAATTGACAAAGCAATTTTAGATTTGAAGTCCCCCTCTTCAGTTAAGGAAGTTCAGAGTCTAACAGTAAAATTGGCTGCATTGAATCAGTTCTTGTCTAAATCTGTAGAAAAAAATATACCTTTCTTCAAGACTTTAAAGGGAGGAAAGAAATTTGAATGGACCCAGGAATGTGAAAAAGCATTCGAAGAACTAAAAGATTACCTGAGAAAAATTCCTCTGTTAACTAGACCGGAAGAAAGAAAGGTATTGTATATGTATTTGGGTGTTAACGAGCCAACGCTTAGTGTAGTACTCCTGAGAAAAGAAGGACTAGTAGACAAACCCATCTACTTCGTGAGTAAGGTGTTACAAGGAGCTGAGTCTCGATATTTACACGCTGAAAAAGTAGCATTAGCTTTGGTAATGGCATCAAGGAAGTTAAGGTCGTATTTTCAAGCCCATACCATAAAAGTTCTAACATATCAACCACTCAAACAGATCCTTCAAAAACCGAAATGTTTAGGACGACTCACCAAATGGGCAGTTGAACTAGGTCAATTTGAGATTCAGTTTGAACCACGCCAAGCCATCAAGGGGCAAGCTTTAGCTAATTTCATTGTTGAATGCACCCAAGTTCGAGATGTTGATAAACTAGAGAAAAAGGAAGAATGGAAAATATTTGTTGATAAAGCATTATGCTCCCAAGGAAGTGGAACAGGAGTTGTGTTGATATCTCCACATGGAGAAGTGATGGAATATTCACTTTGATTTTCCTTTTCCAGCTCCAATAACATAGCAGAGTATGAGGCATTGATTGCATGAATGAGTTTAGCAAAAGAGTTGCAAGTTGAGAAGTTAATTGCACACAGCGACTCACAACTCGTAGTGCAACAATTTCGAGGGGAATATGAAGCAAGGGAGCTAATTATGGCTCAGTATCTGAAAAATGTTCAATCTTTGCCAGCAAGATTCGCAGACTTTGAGCTACTACAGATGATGCTCTATCCAAACTAGCTTCTTACAGGGAAGCTAATTCAAGAATGGTAAAAATAGAAGTGTTGAAGAAACCCTCCATCGAAGAAGAAGAAACCCTACTGTTGGAAGTTGGAGAAAGAACGACATATTGGAGGACAACTATTCAAAAATACTTGTTGACTGGGGAGTTGACTTCTGATCCAACTGAGGCTAAAAAAATTAGAGTGCAACCCAAAGCTGGGGATGTGTGAGTAACAGCTCGTTCAGATACTCTAGGAATATCAACTACAAGAGGAGCTATAGAAGCTGAAGGAATAGAAGAATCTCCAGGCAGATCCTTAGCCATCTCATCATCCTCATCCAAATCTTCTGAGGCGCCAATACGATCATCTGAGGCTGGTGGATCAGGAACGGATTCCACTGGCACAGGCTTAGCAGATTGTTGTGCACAAACTCAATGCTCTCCATAAAACTCCCAATGACCGGAAAGATTCTCAAGGTCATCATGCAAATAAGTGTCAAGATGTGTATCAACATCGTCATCATTTGGAGCATAGCTCAAATCAACCTAATCGACAAAACATGAATCCTTTATCTCTGGAGTATAAACCAGCTTAGGAAACGGTTCACCTTTCACCTCCTCTAGATTTTGATGAGCCTTATAGAATCCAAGTTTGAGGAAAACAATGCCATACATAGCCTTAAGGTTGTAACATTCCTTGGATTGGTGAAACTCTCGAATAGCATTTAAGACTAAAGTGTTCTTCTCAGCCTCACGATTCTCTTTGAGTGCTTCATAAGAGGCATTGACAGCAGCAAGCTTCTCATCGAGTTCACTAATCACAGCAGAACGAGAAGTAGCTTGTTCAAAATACCTCGTCTTCTCAGCAAGAAGGGCCGAGAAATTATCCTCATTTTCCTTGTGCTTCTCCGTTTTAACACGTTCCAATTCCTCCTGAAGTTTTGCATGATCTTCCTTGAAGGCACCAAACCTTTTCAATTCATTGTACATATCCTCCTTCTCTTTTTTCACTCAAGCTTCTCCTTTCGCAGCTAATCCAAGGAATTCTGAACAGAGCCACATTCTGAAATGAGATCGCTATTACGAACAACAATATCCCTATTACAATCCTCAAGTTTCCTCTTGGCCTTCTCAAGATCTCGTTTGGTGTTGTTAGCTCTTGTAAGATTATGGAAAGTTTTGCCATAAATAGCTTTCAACTTGTCATATTTCTCTCGGCAAATTAGGTGTGCACTCTGCTCATCAATAAGTTGCTTATGAAGATATCTACCCATGGCTAAGTGTTGGATCATGAGTGATCAACAATAAGTTCCTTATATATTTTGATGATGTACAAAAGGTTTTGATGATGAGCAAAACGTTTGACTTGAAGTTAAACATGTTGGAAGGCTTAGAGTTGTGAAACAAAGCTCTACAAAGCAACAACATACGTTAAAACAAATCTGAAGTACGTTATTTGGAAAATAGAGTGATCAACGTACATTGGATAAAGCCATAACGTACGTTATGGACAACAACGTACGTAGAGAATTTACAAAGTACGTAGACGTGGCACGAAAAGAAAACAGAGGCTACTGGATTGTTCCAAACCAAAAATAACGTACGTCATAGATGCACAACGTACGTAGCAAACAGAACAACGTACGTAGAGAAAGAGCAACTTTGAGAGTGTGAGTTAGGTTTGTTGTAAGCCTATAGAAAACAATATTGTAGATGTTTGTTGTGAAGTATAAAACAACATTGAGAGAGGTTTATTGTGAACCTATAGAAAACAACATTGTGAGGCCTTGGAGGTGTTGAGCCGAAATCAACCTCATGTATTGGCCTTGTTAGATTGAGTCGCAATCAATCATCGATAGTGAAAAGCCTAAGTGAGACTTATGTAGTGGATGTAGGCAAGGTTGGTCGAACCACTATAAAAATCTTGGTGTTGTTTTTCTTGCCTCACTCTAACTCGCTTCTGCTCTCCAAACTTAACCAAGGCATCTCCAAAAAATTCGTCAACACTAATGCCATCGTGGCTCGTTGCAACCCCTAAAAAAGGTGAAGACATAAGTGATTAAAAAATGGTATAGAATTAATAAGAGAAATATACCATCGTTAAGTCAATTAGAGATTGATCCATAGTAGCGGTAGGATTGCCAAAGTACTCTTCCTCATCCCGTGGGAGTATTATAGAAAGAATAAGGTTGTTGGCCAGACCAGGCATCCTAACCGAATCAGTTTGAAGTAAATTGGCCTCCATCACAAATGGCCTTCCTTGAAAGCTCGTGTCGTCATTCCTTCTCTCATGTACAATGGGAGGCAATAAGTTTGGAAAAACATTGGCAACCTTTTCATTATGAAGGAATCGACGGGGAGGTCTCTCGAGAGGTTTGGGACCCATGCTCTGAGGCATAGCAGGTGTTATACCCTTAGAAGGTGGAGCCTCACTACCCTGCTCAGGTGCTTTATTGATCAATCCATCTTGACCATTCTCAGCAACATTCCTTTGCCCATTTCTCTGATCAGGGTGATCAGATAATCTGCTTTGTGATCCAACTCTATTGTCTCTATTATCTGGTTAAACCCATGATCAGGTTGTTTGTTTCCTTGATCAGAAGACTTGCTTCGATGATCAAATGATTTGTTTTGTGAATCCTTATTCGAACCAGACTGTTTATCCTGAGATCCGGCTCTCTGGTCGGATGATCTGCTACTCATTAACTCTGAATCTGTGCCTCCCATAGAATGAGAGGGATGAGAAGAAGTGATCTTCTCTCTTTAGGGCTTCTTTGAAGGATCTCGAGTGACCTCTACTCCTTTGCGCTTCTTTCCGACCCTAATGTTCAAAGCCTCTCTAAGACAAGCCATATATGTAAGTAATAAAAAATAAGCTTAGAATCACAAAGAAATAGATAAATGAATGAATTAAAAAATCACCTTTTGAAGAACTTTTAGAATTTTTAGAAGAGGCGTCAGACTGAAGGCTTTGGGAAGACAACTCTACAAGAGGGGTGGAAGAAACAAAAGAAGAATCATTGTTATATGGATCATCGTTAAAGTCAAGAACACGTCCACTTGAGGAGGGAAGAGAATGTGAAATTACTCTCCAACCAACATTTGACAAATTTTGTGCTAACAAGAGTTCAGAACACTTGAGTTGGTTTCCAAAAGTTAGAGTCGTCATTTGAGGGCTTAAGGTTTCCCTTAAGTTAGGAAGATTAGGCTTAGGCGAATTTAATCTACCACAACACCATTGCAAAGGTGAATCCCATTGTGATTTAGGAGGGAAGACCACAAGCCAACGGTATTCGAATCCTATAGGCGGTTTGGAAATATCGTCTATAAATGAGGAATCAACACCTTAAGACTTTTGAGTGAAGAAGGTCCCGACACGTTTTGGACACTTGTTGAGTTGAAAGAAACAGTAAAATAAAGGCATGGAAGGCTCAACATTTCTCAGACAGCAAAGTGAGTGAAAAGCCATCAAAATAGCCTAACTCCTAGGATGAAGTTGATTGGGGACTATGTGGTTCTCCTCAAGAAAAGAGGAGGCAAACGATGGAATCGGGAATCGAAGTCCTATATGCAACGTATATTCATAAATGGCAAAGGACTCCTCCGGAACAAAGGCTGGACAATTAGTGTTGTGTAAGTGAGGAGTTTCAACTTGCCAATCAGAGGGAAAGTCAAATTTCTTCCATATTTGAGGAAGCATGGAATGATGAATATAAGATCCAGGATTGTCACGAATCACATCGTGAGTATTTGAAAAGCCACATAGAAATTGTTTGGCTTGTTTGGTACGCACCATCCTAATTTGGTAGATTTTAGCAATTTTCATCCATTATCAACATAGTAGAAAAATGTATATTGGGCAAAAATATATTCGAAGAGTGTATTTGGCCTTTTGAATATGCTGGAGATACCTGAAGAATTTCGTGAAAAAAATATGTCAAATATCCCAAAATGAGTTGAAGAAAATCTGCAAAAAACAGAAATGATTTGTGAACGATGGAATCAGGTGCAAACATGCCCACAGTAGCAATGGCGAGCTCAAATCAAACGTTCCTTAACACGCCACATCGTCACATTTAGTGGCTACAAGAACATGGAATCAAGTATTTACGAGGCTCCAGTGAGATCTATAAGCTCAGATCGAACGATCTATAAAACAACCACATATCACAATCGAACGAAGGATATTAAGTCCAAGAACACGCAATCGAGTTTGGGCAAATATACAGAATCAACCATGAGCTCGGATCTGTCGATTCAGAGGATGACACGTGGTACGATCTATCAACGCGATCCAGTGTAATGCGACTCAAAGATTATTCGGTACACTCAAATCTCGCAGTTGAATGGACGACACATGGCATCATCTGAGGAACCCATCTGGTTTTGTTCTTATGCTACAGCTTCCGCTGTTGGACTGATGAGCCTTGATCTGACACCATTGAAATGAACACGTGGCATGATCTGGACAAGTCAAGCATTTGTGTCTGATGCTGCAACTACTATTATTCAACCTAGGGAATTCGCGGCTCCTCCCAGCACAGAAACATTCTTTCTCGTGGCAGATACAACAATCGTGTTATTTAACAGAACATCACCATCACAACACCTGACGAGAGTGACAACCAAAACCAAATATATGTATATATATATAACAGGTAGATAAGAGAACAAAAAGAAAATTAACTTTTTTAATCTCCTTTGGTATGATGGAGATAACAATAAGCAGGCTTGCTCAAATACTTGATTATCTCTCACAAGAAGCCTGAAAAGAGAGGAAGAAGGATTGTTATTGAATAATATATATATATATGTGTGTGTAAAACAAAAAAGAGAAAGAAGAGGAATAAGCTGCATGATCTCACATGCAAGGCATAACATACGAGGATAAGAACGAAAGAACAAAACCACCTTTTGTTGTCATACAGAAAGAAGAAAGAAGCAGGAGAGACGTCAGGTGAAAACCGCTTCAAAATCTGCAAGAACTGAAGAAATATGCTAGGGTTACAAAAAGAATGAGAAATATACGCATATTAAAGGTGGCGGCACAAGTTGTGGATAAGTGTACATCGATTATAAAAATCCTATCAGAATTTAATGGGTGAGAGATAAGGCCAAAGAAGCAGAGCAATGGCGTGGGAGACAGAGTTCAGATCAAATTCAATTTACAAAATTATATCACAAGTCCCTAAATTTTATAAATCTTGGCTCCACACAACTTAGAGATTGCCAACAAAGGTCCTTATTTGTACTACACTCCGAAAATTGCAAAATTCACAGAATATTACGATTTAGTCATCAAAAAATTACTCCTACACTTGAGAAACTCAAATATATGAGTGGGAAGCTATTAATGTGCCATGGGTCGATGCCCATTAAGCCAAACAAGACTTAATATGACAACAACCCAATATTCAGGAGGTCCATCTTCTAGAAACTCCATACTCTGAAGAAGGAAAAAGGCACATTTAAATTGTCTTATCGAGACTCTTTCAAACATCAACAGAATTAGGGAATCAAGGAACATATGACGAAATCTTTTGTTGATAACTTGAATCACGTGAAAATCTCTCCTGGGAGTTACAACTACTTCCTCTTGTCTCCTATAAATAAACACTCTCACATTTGCTCAGGTATGCGTAATTTAACCTACTACTTTGTCAATACTCTGCCAAAACTTTTTCTCAAACACTCTACTAACTTGAGCGTCTGAGTGACATCGGGGGATCAACCCTCGACCTCTGATCTTCTTTTCTCTTTCAGGATTATTCTGAAGATTTGACAACTATTCAACTTCATTGTTGCTCAGGCAACAACACTTATATTTAATTATTTCACTTATTCTTTTATTTAAAAATATTTTTTGATATTTTTAATAACATGTAAATATTAAACATAAATATTTTTGTGATATAATAATTAAAATAAAATAAATTCAGAAAAAAATATTTTTTATTATTAAAACTTATAACTACACACACACATTAAAAGTTTTAACTAATTTGGTGGTAATAGAACTAACTTACCCGATTATAAATCTTAATTTAAACACATTAATATGTCTTTTGATATTAGTTGTT